>JAMKCH010049600.1:0-10527 GCA_023653785.1 Ophioderma brevispina | reverse complement strand
TTTTTAACAGTGAACACCGGGAAAGTATCAAATAAATTGAAACAGTAGACACTAGAAGACCAAAGAATGGCGCTAGTATACAACCAGAACCACCAAGAAATGGAACCATAAGACACAAAACCCACCCACAAAAATTTCAAAGAGTAGAAACAAGCAAAACCCAAAATCAAATGACACCCCGCAAGAAATGGAACATCCTACTACTTCAGCCAATCAGAAAGCCTCCCAAAAAACTCATGTCCGTGTGTCTTTTAAACTCACTGTCATGGTCCTCAAAACTCATGTCACTGTCTTAGGGACATGGTTTTTATGTACATTAAGGCTTTGTACAAAGGTGATCGGACGGAAGATTCTGAAAACATCATAATGGTTTAAATCGCTTGAACGCAAAAAAACAAAAACACTAACCAACTTGGACACATATCCCCCATACATTACTACCACATACGGAACATGCGCACCCTCGCAATTTCCCGCCTGCTTTTTCAAGGCAGGGGGATAAAATAGAGCCTAAAAATGAGGTCTTATAGGTTGCACATACCATACTTTCCAATGTCAGAACTCCCCTCCCCAAACCGTAACATTTAAATTGTTTTTGCTGTCAGCCCCACATTTTGAAACACTTTTAATTTTTATGTACCACATTTTTACCCTTAACATTTAAATCTGTCCAATTCACACACACAAAAGCAACACAGACAAAATTTCATAAAAATGATGAATTGCATTCAAAGGAAAAAGAATCATTTTTAGTAGTCATTCAAAGAAAACTTTCTAAATTTAAGGATGTAACATACTCCCATGTGTGACACAATTCATATGCCCTGCAAGGCCATCATGTCCAAAACAAACATCCAGGCCAACATTAAGCACATGTGGTGTAATCACTTACAACTTGACAGTTACTGACCTTGATGGTCCAAAAAATGGTTTCCCCGTGTCTTGGTAGAGACCCTACTAAACAATGCCTGCAAAGAGTCGCCAGACACCTCCAGTGAACCAAGATATTAAAATTGATTTTAGTCTTACAAGAATTTTTTAACAAGTGTTGTACAAGTGTCAACACTTCTGTCATTTCTTATTGTTTTCCCTGTTTTCTTGCGTGTTAATGTATTCCAAGGTGGGTGAGTGTTTGGGCCCTATAGACCTTTTTTCTCGACTCCTCCATATCACTGTTGTGTTTTCATACTGTTTATATTGGAATAAAAGTTTGATGAGCATATTGATCTGTCATATCGACTTACTTCATACGCCACAAAATCATAAAACATCATGTTTTGCATGTCTGCAACAAGTATAGGTACCTAACTACCCTAACAAATGATAGGACCAGAAGCACCCTAATAAGGACAAAATCTGATATTTTAGGCATTAGTGTCCGTTCGTGTGCACGTCCTACAACACGTAATTGAATGGGAGATTTTGTATCTTGAACACTGCCGTTTTCTTCCTTTTCTTTCAATTCTATTTTCAAGTTTGAAAGAGTAACTTATGAGATTCTACAGGCTGTCCTTCACTTTTAAGCTATTTCTGACATTTCAAATATTTTATTCTTTCGGATAATCACTGATAGTGTCTTTAAAAAAAGTTGTATTTTTGGCAGGTACATGAGGTTTTATATGGCCTGGGGATAAAACAAACAACAAACCACGTTATGAATCTAATGCTATTCCTCGTTACACCCACTAAGGCCGAGCACATTTGCTACACCATTCTTGTTACTGGCTCAGTGATATTCCGATGATGTTGTGTGTTCAATGTTTGAGGGCGGGCATCATGAGCTTTGAATTGGGATGTTCTATGCCCCTTTCACAAACACATGTGGTTTACATTGAACAGAAACCAATAAGCAACAATTAAAAAAGTTGCAAGCAATGGCAGCAATTAAGGGACAAGCCATTTACGGACCTCGAAAAATAAATTCTCAAAATCCGTATTTTGGTATTTTTGTGACTGTCATGGATGTGCTACATAACCTGCAATTGGCTGGCTTGAAATCCGTGTAATAAAAACACGGCAACAACCATTTTCATCTGATTCTTGTCATTTCTATATGTGGCAATATTCAAAATTCGATATCTTGCGATATCAAAAAAAGCCTTTCCGTTTGAATATTCCCAATTTAATAAGCGTAATATTGTGCACTGTGACTGTAACGTTTGACCTCACCAAAAATGTTAATTATCTTTGTTAACCCTGTACTGGTGAAACCACAGTCAGCTGTTTAAAGTGCAGATTTTGAGACGTCATCGCTGATCTATTTGCGGGAGAATGGTAAGACAATTTCCTCAAATACTTCATGTTTCTCTGTTTTGGTGATTTTGGTCCTACAATCAAGTGGTTATATGGCATTGTACATAATTTATCTTTGATTTATAAGCTAAAAATGCATTTCAAACATTTTTCTCTGCATTATCGTCGCTGTTCACAAATGCGTATAAATCCCTTTAACGTCGTTAGAACATGATCAACAAAGCATCAAATATTGATTGCCAGTGCTGAACAAATCTTCAAATTCCAATTACCTCAAAATATACAGTAACAGATAATTTAACGATATGGATTGCCGAGGGTGGAAATTTTTGTTTTCTGATTCTTTCATTTCATCAGTTTAAAATCAAAACTTCCATTCATGTTGCTTTGTTTACTGACAGTACAGTGCCTTTGGTGCTCTACTACTGTTCCAATTCGGCAGTTTTAGATTACACACTACTGTGGCACGTTCTTAAATCTATCAAATCAACTACTGCTTCTAGCTACTTCTATCACTAGACATTCTAAGTTTCCAACTGCAAGGAAACATTGTCTCCGTTTTATTGATAACTAGTCGACGGAAAGAAAAATAGTGCTAAAAATAAGCTACATTTGATTATTTTGATATTCGAAATATTTCCTATGATACATGATATGCATCTTCACTTGAGATTTCAGTAAGCATAATGCTGCTAGAAAAATTATAAAATTCAACAGGCCAATATTTTGTATAAAAACAAATCTAAATTTCATGTCGATGTCATGGAACTCAATGAGCATAACAAGCATAAAAAAAATATGTTGTTTGGCGTAACGGAGAAAAACTATCAGGGTCGGTCGTCAGATTTTTTTTTTTTTTTTTTAGATCTTCTCAATGTTTTACTCTAAATGAATACAAGATGCTACTATTAAAGTTTTTTCAAAGACATAGTAAAGATCTTATATTACGTGTTTGTTGTAGTGGCTTTGTTGTCTTGTTTTGCTATTTTTAGTTTCTTTGTGCTGGTAAAAAAAATATGTTTTTTAAAATGTGGATTGAAAATATGGGTAGGTCAGGCCAGAATATTTTTTTTTATTTGTAAAAAAACCAAAAAACATTTAAAAAAAAAAACTGTTGAGTAGGTAGGTTTTTTTTTTAGGGTCGGTCGGGTTACGTCAAACAAACATGTTTTTTTATGATTATGCCCCAGCCCTAGAGTTAAGGTTCAATGAACATGCCTGTAACCAGATTTATTTTTTTTTGGCATACGATTGGTAAAAAGTGAGTCTTTTATCCCAAAGTGGCACTTTTTCCCCCAAAATGGCCCTTTTTAATCTGGCTAAATGAAGGCATGATGACACAAGCCGTCACAATAAATTCAATTTGTACCGACACAGATTTGTAGTCTTTGGGCCACTAGACCTGAAATTCTCTTTTTTACTTATTGGTTTGTTCAATACCTCTACCCCTCTTTTCTGTAAACATTTAGGTTTACACTGACATTTCCCTACAAAAAGTTTAGATTTTTGCTTAATGTCTAAAGCCCCCCCCCCCCCCAATTAAAAAGACAGGTTACATAAAATTCTTTCTCTTCACCTTCAGGCGTCAATGCCTTGCTGTTAACCCCACTGCACAAGGTCTGACTCACAGTAACAGTTAGTGGCTTAGTGGAACAGGGGTACAGGGGTGAGTTAGTTAGAGAGGGGTCCTTTTTTAGCCCCGCTGGTAATTATTGACCTTTTTTCTTGAAAATTTGGTATATGAAAGTTGCATTTCCTGTTACAATTAGTTTTAGTGGGTAGAGGGGTTCTCGTGCACCCCCTGAAAATATTTCTAATCGATGTTTCTATATCAGAAAAAACACGTAGAAAACGATTAGCTATGTTAAAAAATTGTCCCATCAACCAATTTGTCAGTTGACACTTTATGCAAATTAGGATCGTCATCACAGAAAAACCATATCCTCAACAACAGAAAACACAATGTTGGTTTCCTGAGGTATTGTGAAGCTCCTTATCGATCACATGTTTATTATTATCTTGCTTCGGCCAGATTGCAGCCACATGGCCGCCTCCAATGACTTGTAAAACATAAAACGGTGTATCACCTCTAATATTTAATGTGTATAGTCAAAAAATAATAATAATTATAAATTTAAGTGAGAGATGTATGTCTTTGACCACCAAGACATCTCATATCTTGTAATTTTTATGCATTCTTAAAATTCGATGCAACGACTAATTTTTCTCCCATCATGAATCTTTTGAACTTTTGAACTTTGCCTATAATTATAACTGGATATGTCGTCTCAACAATATAAGAAAAGTTGTTTGTTTAAATTGTAAATGGCGGTCAATATATGCCACTTCAAACACTACATCCCTTAAAATTACCCTATTTTTTTCGTATATTGAGACACAGCACCTAAGAAAGACTGATAACGTCAAAGCCAACCGCCCGATGTATTTTCGCACGATATTTGAAAACACCTGAAGAGATAGCTTAAAGCATTAAAATCATATTCCAATTTCCTTGTGATACCGGAGTAGTTCAAATGACTGCTGCTTTCAACATACGCCCTATTTACAAAAAGGGAGATCGCACAGTACGCGTCAAATTATAATCGTTGAAACCTCACATCATTTTGCGTAAAATTTTGCACACACATATTAAAATCAAATGTCATGGACCACCTGGATAAACAACATAGTTTTGCGAAATCAACATGGTTTTCGACGAACCATTCCTGTGAGACCCAATTGATAAACACAACCCATGAATAGCTTTCTCTTTCTAGATCCAAGGCACAAGTGATCTGATTATTATGGATTTCGCGAAAGCGTTTGACAAAGGGCCCACACAGTAGGTGGTTTATGTAAACTCGATCGTTATGGGGGTAAGGGAGTAAAAGTACTAATGGACCAAGGCATTTCTCACCCAAAGAAAACAACGTGTCGAATTGAAGGGAAATATCAGAATGGGTTAAAGTGGAATCTATTGTCCCTCAGGGCACAGTTACAGGCCCGATGGATTTTTGTGTATTCAAAATGACTGCCTAAACGCGTTGACATCTTAACATGGAAAATTGTTTGCAGATGGATGCATTGTTTATAGAAACTGGCCGGTCCTGAGGATGCTGGCATGTTACAAAGAGATTGATGCACTCACTGCATGGCAAGCAATGGCAAATGAAATTCAAGCCCAAAAATGTTATGTTCTGAGAGTGACTCATGCACGTTCACCTAAAAAATTCACCTATACACTTAACAATACTGAATTGGCTGAAACAAATGAATACCCCTACCTAGGGGTAAACTTTACTACAAAAATGGACCTGGAATACACATATAAAAGATTGCTCAAAAGTAACAGAACTTGGGTTCATTAAGAGGAACTTATACTGTTGTTCAAAAAAGGTAAATCTTGGTTGTCGCCCAACAATGGAGTATTGTGGATCCAATATTGGGAATCGTCAACAAGGAACTCATAAAGAAACTAGAATCAGTTCAAAACAGGGGAGCTCGGTTTGTAATGGGAGATAACAACAGGACAAGTTAGCGTTAGTAAAATGAAACAAAGAACTTGAGTGGGAACCGCTTGAAATGAGAAGAAAGTGACTAGGGTCACCTTATTTCACCAAGCCTTATCGGGTCACCTGCCATCCCAACGCAAACAATCTTACGCCGGGTCCTCTTCATCAAGACACGCACATTTACTCAATGCCTGCACAACAAAAAACTGTTTGAATACTCTTTCATGCAAGAACTATAATTGACTGGAATGCATTACCATCGCACATCAAAGAAACTGAGACAAAGAAATTTCAAAAAAGCCGTCGCTCAATACTACAACGCATACCAGTAACCGAACACATCAGTAACAATTTGTACCTTCCTACTCGTTTTCCCTTGTTAGGGGCGTTGAGTAGTAATAGATCCAGAAATTAACATATGTCTAAATATAATTAGTAAACTCATAACTGCTATTTTGTTCCAGTAGTATTCTTAAAATTCAAGATGTCGGCTAATAAAGCCGCTTTCAAGATTTTGAACTCGGTGATATCAGCGCATATTCATTTTCAACTGTTAACCAAAAAAAGTACCGCTTTGGGTTTTGATTTCAAGATGCACATTTCTCATAACTTAATTCACTTGTCATTCCTAATTTTGGACAATATAGGTATTCGAAGTTTTAACACTTTGAAGGCGCAAATGGCCGCATATGATGTGAAATATACTCGCTAAGCAAAACAGGCAGATATGAGTTTTCTAATAGTCGAAGACATATATTCCTTAATTTATTTTCTCATTTTATGACTATACGACTAAATACAGGCATTTAGCACTTTTACTTTGTAGATCTTTGAGGCGTCATGTTGGCTACCATCTTGGATACGAAGCAAAACAACAATACAAATATGCATGGCAAGCGGTATATTGCTTAGAAGAAAATTTGTGTTTTCTTGTTGTGGAGATCGGTGAAAAACTATATTTTTCTGTAATGGCGATCCTAATTTGCATAAATTTACCTGAAAATGGCACGTGGGACAATTTTTGATTTTTTTAACATAGCTAATCGTTTCTACGCATTTTTTTGATATAGAGACATTTGAATTAGAAATATATTTCAGGGGGGTGCACGAGACCACCTTCTACCCACTAACTAATATATTTTCCAGTGGTTCAATCGGTCAAAGAATGCATGCAAACCACAACGGTGAAAAAATAAGCTGTCAGAATGGTTCAAAATTTTAACAGTTATAGTTTTCTCAAACTTACCCAGATGCTTCAGAGTCATTATTTTGTTGCCCCTTTTTTCAAAAATTTGCCCTTATATGGAAACTCGTAATTGCAAGACCGTCAGTAGCACAGGTTTGTCATATACCGTGTTGTTCTAATAAACGCCCTGCTCTAATAAACCGCCCCCCCCCCCCTACGATTGGATAAAACAATTCAAGAACATAGTTAAGCTTTATATCTAAATCACACGGATTTAATGGCCTGGATGTCATAATCCCATATTAAATCCGTGTGTCATCAATGCTTTCTGCTCTGATCCGTCTCTATTATGGTACTGGCAACGTAGATACACAAAGAGAGGACTGGCACACATAGAGACACAAAGAGAAGATCGCCCAAAACTGTGTTAGGGTAATTTTGCGGTGATTTGGACTTTCCCATTTTTGACTGTAATATAACGCCCCCCATTTTGAAAAATGCACCCCCAGGGGGTTATTAGGGAAACCATACGGTCAGGCCTATATAGAGCTAAATAATGTCACAGGTATATTCGATGGGTGGTGCAACAAATTTTAGGTTTAAGATAAGCAAATCTGTTCCATTTTTGGTATATTTTGGGGATACTGTTCAAAAACATTGGTGCATATCCCTAGCCAAACCAAAAGTGAAGAACCTCTGGCATCATTAAAGGCAATAAGAGGACTCTACACAAAAAAAGATTTTGTATCTGAAAATTTCTTAACAGGCAACCAGTGAGGAGTGATAAAAAAGTTACACCCGGCATGGAAACACAAAAGCAAGCTTTATTGCAAGCGCTGGAACCTTTATGCGATCTATTTCATTGGCGCCACCCCCCCCCCCCCCCCCCCCCCCCCCCCTACGTATGAGTAGGCATAGTCAATGCAGGACAAGACAAAGCCGTACAGCAAGGTGGAAGAATCAAAACCTACAAATATGCCATCAGTTACAAATATGATAATTTCCACTTTTACAGATAGCACCAATTCATTGGACATTTCATGATGGAATCAAATATAACACCAAGGTTCTTTACACACATACAAGCAGGAAACCGAGGGTCACACAGATTAAACTTATCTAACTAAACTATTAAAGGCCAGATTTCTGAAAAGAAAAGTGCCACTTCAAAAATTTATATTTTATGGGTTGACAAGAGTTATATTACAGGCTATTAACCCACGATGATCCATAAATAATGGATGGTAACATATATGAGATGAAGAGTGTTCATTATGATGTGGACCTTTTTGAACAATCTGTGTTTTTGTTCCTGTTTGGCAGGATGGTTCTATTTTGCTGCCATTGCTGTGTCAAGCGTATGTGTGTGGGTGTGTGTGTGGTGTGTGTCGGTGTGGCTAAACAAAACCTACCCTTAACATTCACTCCATTGTTTCTGCCATAGAGTTAGGAAAGGGACTGAAATATATGTATAGCGCTGTGTAAAGACATAGGGGAGTTTCCCCGGGCCTATTTCCATGGTGGCGTTGGTGCCTAAACTGTCCCTTTGCGCCCATTTACAACACAATCTGGTCCTTTCACTGATGCGGGTCAAATATGGTACCATCCCAGCGACCCGAAATTTTTTGAAATTTACTGTAGGCTAACAATTGTGCTTATCCCTTCATACTAAACGTCATAGTGAACGTGTAATGGGATGTGGTGCGTATTTTTTATACTAATGGAAAGAAAAAACTCAAGGGGTGGTTTGATCAATCCCATGATGCATAGCAATGGCCCTATACCGTACACTAAAAGCTATAAAACATGTCGTACTCAGGAAACAAGTGTTCAAAATTTAAGAACCCAAGACATTTAATAATCGTGCAAAAAATTCCCTAAGTACCTACACTTTGTGGGGCCTCAAATGAGCGTTAAAGTATGGGTTTACGTGTTAGACTAGGAAATTTTTATGTGATCACATGACCCTATTGAGGTGACAATTTCCCAAAATGGTTGCATTGTGGGATCGACTCAAAACACCCTCTGGAAAAAAATATAAGCTATCCTGTGGTACCAAATTGGTAAGAATTGTTGGATGGTCATATGGAAAAATCACTGAGGTGGGAACCACTTGGGGTATATTGTTACAAAAATGACTCAAGTACCCAAGGTGTTAGCACCAAAAATCATTGGGAAAAGTCATTTGTTCGCATCCAATTAAACCATGGCCTGGATTTAATACCTGACTGTTTCCATCCATCCATACCTACACCATTATTTATTATTGAGTGCAGTAATTTACTCTCCTTTGGGTACCTATACTACCGGTTCTTGTGTGCTATTCAAGCTGCACATTAAATGGGAGGCACAGGCACTGAAAATCCAACGTTAATTTACTTACTCATGGCACATCCACTATAAACACACTGATTGCCACGCGTGCTATTGTCACACAACACACAAGCACTGCCTCATCTCATGTATGCTGAACAGGCTTGTTGGTGTATCTGTGAAATTCTGTTCAACAAAAAATTTCATTTTTGTTAGGTGTATTCCTGATAAATGATACTGTAAACTTCATAAATTTCTCTACATAAGTATATGGGGTTAGGCACTTAGGTAGAACAATATATTCATTACTGAAATGAAAAAAAAAATCTATTTGTTCTTTTCAATTTTTATTGTACAATATTTCAGGTTTTGGTGATGGCCTTGACTTTCATAATAGCAATAGTAAAAATTTAGGTGGTATTACACCTGCTGTACAATGGACACACAACTACTTTTTAAAAGGACAAATTAAGAAATCATAATTTTTAATCCAGCTTTATCAAGTCCAAGAGTCTGTGCTTACTGCACTAAGATAATTTAAATGGCAAATATGTCAGCAAGTTAACAATACATGTTATTTTATTATTTCACATATGTGGCTTGTCATACCACGGCCGTAAAACTTAGTACATCGGAACTCTGCAAACGATGCAGCAGGAATGTCCTGATTTTTTCCTTCCCATTTCCCTCTATAAAAATTTTCATGAGTGGCACTGCCCCCCCACCCCACCCCCTCAGCTGGCTAGTGATTCAATCAGAGATAGGTGTGTGTGCTTGTGTATGTGTTTGTGTGTCTGTCGTGTGTATCATATTAGTGTCACACATACTTTTTTCAATTTCACTTTTTGTTATCACTTACACATAGGGAAGAACGCACATTTTAGAAGCATGAAGAACCGGAAGTACCCGAGAAACCTGCAATGCCAAGTATGGCACTGGGAAATCAACGCAATGGAAATCGCAGGCCCGACCGGAGGTCGAACCTGGGACCACGTGGGGGGAAGCGTGGAAGAACCCACTGCCTAACCCAACCCCCCTCTGTGTCAAGGAAATGACCTGCCTGTTGTACAAGTGTTGAATACTTTGGTATTATAGTTTATATTGTTAAAGGTGGAATCTTGCAAAATCAGCCCATTTTGGGAAACAATTTTCAGCCTTCAGCCCCCCCGGGCCATAACCTGATCGTGAAGAGCCATTGGCGAATGTACATAGGGGCATGCTCGGCGCACGGCCCCTCGTTGGGGGCAAAAAACGAGTGCATCA
>JAMKCH010049599.1:0-10993 GCA_023653785.1 Ophioderma brevispina | reverse complement strand
GCCGATGAGGGCAATGTCACTGCAAACTGTCTATCCAGGGGCGGGACCACTTCTCTGGAGTGGTCCCTGTCACATCGGGTAGCACAACAGATCTTCCGGGTTCTCGATCGCCCATCGATAGATCTGTTTGCGTCCGCCGGAAATGCCAAGCTTCCGACGTACTGCTCCCTGGGACGCTATCCCGGAGCGTGGGCGTCGGATGCTCTATCTCTGGACTGGTCGGGGATGAAGGCTTACGCCTTCCTCCGATCCCACGAGTGGTAGACATGGTCGGAAGGGTCGACTGCAACGTAATACTTGTGGCCCCCTTCTGGCCTCGTCAGCCGTGGTTTTGTCCGCTGGTGAACCTGCTTGCAGGGACGCTGTGAACGCTCCCGCGGGACGCTCCCGCAGGACTCACATGTCCTGTGGGAGAATCCTGCGGATATCCAGACGAATCTGGTGACGCTTTCACTGACAGCTTGGCCGCTGTCAGGAAGCGTTTCCAGACGCAAGGCCTTTCTTGTGACGCTGCCGATCTGGCGGCCAGTGGTTGGCGAAGATCCACACACATCGCTTATTTTGGACGATGGCGGGTCTTCGCTAAGTGGTGCAGGATGAAAAAAAATTTGTCTGGCCACTTCCTCTGTTCGTCAGGTCGCAGACTTCCTGAATTCTTTATTCAGTAGTGGCCTAGACACGAACACAATCAAGAATTACAGGTCGGTGGTTCAGTTCTATCACCGAGGTATGGCCCCTGGGGCTGTACCAAGAGGTGATGAGTCTTTGAACTGCCTCTTACTTGGCATGTTTAATACCAGGCTGCCAACGAGGCCAGTTATGCCTGGGTGGGATCTGCCAACCGCCCTACGGAGTCTGACAGGCATACCGTACGAGCCGATGGGCTCTGCCAGTCTGGCCGCCGTTACGTCCAAAACTATTTTCCTGCTGGCAATGGCGTCAGGCCGTCGCGCCTCTGAATTGCACGCATTGTCGGTGGGGAAATTATAGTTTTTGGACATTTCGGTGCCACTCTCCATTTCCGCCCGGGTTTCCTTCAGAAAAATGAACGACCTGGCTTCAGGGCCCCGTCATTGGTTCTTCCGTACGAGAGGACCGACTGTGGTGTCCGCACAACTACCTCTGGAAAAAGGTTTTTTTTTTAATGTTGATGCAATTTGTTATTATCGACATTGGAAACCCTAAGGAGATTTCAAATATGAGGGAGTTTGTTTGAAAACAGTTTTGTTTTCTTAACTCCGTTATTTGGAAATCACCTTTTTCCAATGTCGATCCCTTCCCACCCAGCCCCACTGGTCGTCGCCCGAGAGGTGAGCCTATGGGGTTGCGGGAAAGAGGACGAGCATGATGGGATTGCCGGTGACGTCAGTGGTGTGACGTCACCAGGGATCGCCTGAATAGAAATTTGTGTATATTAGTTTTGGGGGTCATCTTGTGCACCAAAGATGATGCAATTTGTTATTATCGACATTGGAAAAAGGAGATTTCCAAATAATGGGAGTTAAGAAAACAAAACTGTTTTCAAACATTTTGGTTGTGGTTTTTTTGACAGTAAATACTCAATTTGAATGAGACAGAAAGTAGGCTTACAAACTTCACCATGTTTATGACCAACTCATCACTCCTTCAATGTCGGATGCAGGGGGGTAGGACATGATCTGCTCAATTTGAGCATTGGGGATTTCCAAACGGTAATTTGGGGTACTGCTACATGCATTTACTATGGCAATCTCTGTCTCAGTTACATTACAAAATCTTAGTTCAATACATATTAGTAATATCATAATAATTTTGGAATAAATTATTGACTTCAAAATCCGTCGGGGTTAGTGGATTAACTCCGCTGCAAAATAATGTCATTTCCAATAACGGTCATATAGATTTAAATATTCGTGACCAGGCCTAGCCTTCAGTCAAGTCTTTGTGTAACCATTCGATATGCATAAGAGCGCCCTCCTACTGTTAAGCTTTGAAAAAAGACTAGCACTTGGATTACGCCGGATGTTGATTCAGTTTTGAATTTGCTGTTGCTGTTAGGTTGGCATGTCCTACCCCCTCCCCCCCCCATAGTCGGATGCATACAGATCTAAGCAGACAACAGCGATGAGTTGCCAGTCTACAGTCAGTCTGAGGAAGCTACCGGAGTGGTAGTGCAATGTCACAAAAATTGTGAGCAGTGGCGTACCGACCTGGGTGGGGCAGGGGGGCAAGTTGCCCCCTCTGGCTCAAAATAACGGGATGATATAGACCAAAATATGTATTTTCACCCTTGGGGAATTTCGACCAAATGCAGCCTAAATTTGGGCAAAATTAATGTAAATTTGGCAATTTTTCTTGCACTTTTTTAAAAGTTTAGACTAAAGGGCAGTGTCAACCCTAGTGCTTTTGTTTTTACACGAATTTCTGATTTTTGCACCATTTTAAATATCAACCTGTGTTCTATTGTTAGTGTTACAAACAAAGGTTATTCACTGCAGACAATCCTAGCTGTAGTTTTTGGTGCCGCCGATTTAAAAACAGCGATTTTAAAGTCACAAAAACCACATAGTCTAAACGGTTGGGAATTTAAGCACATGTCACGCCGTCAAGCGCAAGGTTGCAAATCGCGTCACGTGGTTGAATTTTTGCTGCTTAATGAAGCATGTGCATGTTTTATATAGTACGTGCCACGAACGCATCTTGGAAAAACAAAGATTTAATATTTGAAAATTAAACAATGTGCTAATTTAGACTATGAAATTTCATTTCTTGAGTTGGAGACAAAAGATGTTTGATTCAAAAATGCATAAAGGATGTATTTCCATCCAATGAACAAAACTCAAATTGAAGTTCAAAGATAAAGAGACAGCTGGAAATGCGTGAAAAGTCACTGTTTTACTAAAACATCCAATTTCTCTGTTCAAGTTTGCAAAATTTGGCAATTTTCAGACAAAATAACTCCAAAAATACCACTGTAAAAGAGAGAGGAATGTTTAACTCTACGAAACAATTCGTCTTCTCTACAATGTTTTCTTCTCAATTTTTTATTTTTTGATTTCTAACTATAGTGTCGGGCTATGTAAAATTTGGTGAAAGTTATGTTTAATTTTTGCAACCACTATAAACGTATACTACTGGGTCTGACTATTCAGAAAACAATTTTGCCATTTTTCCCATTGACCTTATCCTGACACAAGGTCAAAGGTCAAAAGGGGGGGGGGCGGTCATACATCGTCCATAGTATATCGACCTTGTACTCCCAAAATGTGGCAAATTTCACAATGAACATTGCATATTATATTCAATTGTTATTTGACATTTAGGTTTGTCTTGTTTGATTTGCAAAAAACCTAATTAGAGACATAATCTGCATAAAATTGCCTTTCTGTAGACCCTATCCCTGTCCAGAGCCATAGGTAGCATCAATTTTTTGCACAATACAGTCATCTATAACACTCTTCTTGATGTAGAGAAACCCCCGACGCAACAGCCCCCATTATTTCTTGCTATTAAGAACCCATAAGTAAAGTAAAACCAAGAACTGGAAGGAATCGTAAGCTGTAGCAGAAATGCAGTTTTTTGGCCCAATTTAACCCATTTTTTACATTTTTGTCTCGCCTGAACTTTGTTCAGCAAGACTTTATTACTCACTTTTCCTGTCTGTCTGATCTGTCCGTCGTCGTCCTGTCATGCTGTCTGTCCTCCCGCCGTCCGTGTTCAAGTTCGTTTGCACGATTTATCTGAAGTTCCGTAAGGCATACATGAGTAACTTGGTCATGTTGGGTGGAAAGAAGCAGGTCCATGTGTTCTCGAACCTGATTATAAGCAAATTTGAACAATTTTAAAAACAAAAAAACACGCGTTTTTTTTTTAAAAATGTTAGAAAAATTGGGTTCTAATTGACAAAATTTGACTAATTGAGAAAATTTTAACAAACGAAACATTGCCCTACTAAATTGGCATGGTAAAAAAGTTCATATTGATAACCAGAGGCAAAAATGAGACCCCCTTGATGTCCTGTAGCAAGTCCCCGTATGGTAATTTTGCATTGTGAACCCCCCCCCCCCCAACCTGTTTTCATTTTTTTCCTGGTCTAGTGTGTATAGAGTGTAGGCAATAACCAGCCACGATAATATGACCACTTTGGCAATGCCATACTGTGATGACAAACATCACTGCAGAGGTATAGATCCACGGACTATAATGGGTTATAATGGTTCATCACACATTAATATATGACATTATCATGGGAAATCTCGTCACATACGTCTTGGAGAAAAGAAAACTGTTAGATTGGTGGGTTCATATTGTATGAGTTTGTAATGCGAGGCTCTATATAGTATATAGCACATTTGTATTGCTCACATTTTCATATTTTGTGTCTAGATTGTGCACTGTTTGCAATTTTAGCTGGGAAGATGCCATTTTAAGATCAGAATTGTCTTTTGATAGCCAAAAGACTAGTGCAGTATGCCAATAGTCAAAAGTGATGACTACTTGTTCCAGAACCTAATTCAAAATATACACTATAAGATTTGAGTTTAGGGTCATGAATGTGGGCACGGGCTGATTATATTGATGTACAGCAGACGGTCGCTGTTCAACCCCCACACAAACAAACCACACCACCCACACACACACACATCACAAATCCCACATAAGGGCCAAAAGGCGCCGTTGTTGATTTTGTCCATTAAAAAATGGTCCAACCAAAGTGTAGCGAAATGTGGACAAGAAAGTCCCACATTTTAGTGATGGATGCTCAAAAAGGACCATTTTAGGGGTTTACTCTGCTTTACCAAAAGTCCACCATTTTCAAAGTCCCGCTCCCCCTAAACAAACCAAAAAACCGCGATAAACATAGATACAAAGTCATTTGATAGGTCTAAAAGCACCCTAACAAGTATGTATGGTAAGTGTACTTACCCTTAACTTACCCTTAATAAGTATTGGCAATATGACCCTAAGCAAGTAGAATTGTTTCTTTGTTAAAGAATAGCCTCATTACCACAAACTCGAAATTTCCAAAACGTACCCTAATGTAAGTTCACGTGTGAAAAGTATTCTTCTTTTCAAGGTTTCGGTTTGTTTTTGCTAGCCTTTTCACGTTACGTATCGTGCACATCTTGAAAAAATTACCCCTTTTACGTGTTTCGTTGGTCGTCATGCATCAATGACAATGCGCCCCCCGGCTCTGGACGGAAGGAATAATTTAAAAACATCACCTATGGCTAACTCCATGAAAACGTTGCATCTGCTGAAATGTAAAAGTTTACTTGCTGCTTCATAAATATGTTCTGTACAAGTAGACTAACTAGCAGTCCGGAACCGCTTTCGCTTTTTGTGTGTCTTTAATCCGATTTATTTTTATGACAATTTGAACTTGAGGGGGAACTGCAACCAGTGTGGAGTAGCCAACAAATTGGCAGTAGTAAAATCTTGATCCCATGTTAAGTGCACAATCACCAAGAATTATTTGTGGGTTTAAATAGCAGCTTTATTACCTCTGCAACAATCCCAGATTAAAATTTAACAAAGTTGTTATAATTCATTTGGAAATGGATGGTTTCAGTATGGGTTTGAAGGTCCCGTCAGTCAAGCAAAACATTAAAAAAGTTGGTTATTTTTTATATTAACAGGGATATTTTCTCTTCTCAGTGTATCTATCTTCTAGCCAACTGGTTCTCATAGAAAAAAAAAACATAAAAATTGTTCCTGATCTTTAGTTAAGAAAATATTCCATCTCAAAATGTTCCCGTCAGTCAAGTTTTGCCCCTATGTCCGTCAGTCACCATGCAATATCATCCCTCATCTTTTGACATGAATGATTAAAAGAATTATTCCCACGTGTGAACAAAGGAGGAATTAACATCTTTCAAGAGAATAATGATTTGCAAGGCCAGTTTAGAAAAATTAACAAAAATTACAAATATGTAGTCCTAAGCCCTATAATTTGGAATTTGGGCACTTTTTCATGTTACATTCAAAGGAAAAAATTCAAGTTACAAATTCTTAGTTTTTCCTTCAAGATTCAGATTCTGCACAAAATTTGGTTAACAAAAAGTTATTAAGCTCATTTTGACAATTTAAATGGCCACCTGGCAAGCCCACTGCATTAGTTCATGGGAAATGTAATGGTGTTTTGTGTTAGTTTTTTCATATACAATTTTGCACCAAATGTTTTTCAATACAGAATTTCATGGAGAATCTGCATGAAAATCATGGGTGTCATTTTTTAAAATGTGTTTCTTGGTATTTTATATAAGGGGGCAACCTTTGTACAGCGGTATAAACAATAAAAGTGTTTAAATTGTTTTTAAAAATTTATACCAGTCTGTTCGCTGCTCATAAGGTTTTCTAAAAAAGGTATAGTTTGCCATATTACGACCTATTGTTTTAGGTTAACAATAGGCTCTAGAAAGTTCAAGGTCCTTATTTTAGATGGTCCGATTTTGTTTGAAACTGGTTTTAAAATCGTTCATTGGGTCCTACTAAATAAGAAAAGTATATAGATTCTGTGTTTGACATTTCGAAGGAGACTTAGAGATATGCTAGTGGTCTCCCAAGACCCTGGATGGAACCACAGTCATATTCATTCTCTAATTATTAATCAAAAAAACGTCATTTAACAACGCGACCTTTATATTTTCGGCTTCTGTAACAGTACGACGCAATTTGGCACATTTTTAGAATCAAACCGATGAATCTGAAATTTTACCCCCATGTGACCTTGAACCCGGTTTACCAATACCCTAACCTTGGTAACTCTTGTACTATAACTCCGCAGGTAGGGGCAACTATACCATCTGTAATCCTTGAGGTTACTGAACATGATAGTATCCTTTTGTTTTTTAAAACACATTTTGCCACCCTTTTATATTTTTCCCACTGTACTAAACCAATGTAAACTTTGCCCCCCTAGAATTCACCCCGAGAACACATTAAAAAAAATGACACCATGATTTTGGAATCCTCATAAATTTTGATTTGAAAAACCTTGGTTGCAAGATTGTATATGAAATTTTCAACAAAATACAGTTCCACATGTACTACAATGTTAAATCTTGAATTTTACCATTTTTATAAGTACTGAATGTAGTGCATATGTGAGTTGGACTCTCTTTCACATGAAGATGTCTCAATGATTTTTAATGTCACATTTGATTATGTTTTGATATTATTTACTTTTTTGTGGTTGTGGCAAAATACCCCAAAAAGTACATTTGAGCATGCAGCATTGCTGTAAATAACATGTAGAACAATGTTCCAAATGTCCGTCATATCACGTCCCGTCAGTCACGATTTTGTTGGTCCACATTTTTGGAATTCTCAGGTTTTTATCTCTTGATCATAATGTTTACCAATTGTTTATGTATCAATACTAATTTTAACAACAATTGCAATAAATCTCATATGAAAACAGATAGCTTTTTACGAGAATCTACTTTTATCAAAAAAGTTATGTACTTTTTTGTCCCGTCAGTACGCTCACTGTCAAAGTGCACCATACAGCAATAAAACCTTTGGTTCAATGTGGTGTTTTTTAATTAAAATATACAATGTTCTCTTTATTGCTTTGGAGTTGTACCTTTTGGGGCTGTTGCCATGCCGACTTTTTTCTCATGCTTTTGAAAAAACTAAACAGGGCTTAAATTTGGGTGTCCCGTCAGTCACATGGAGTTAGCCCATCTATTACTTGAGACTGAAAATATAACTAGTCTACTACTTTTTGTCTCTGTATGCGAATTGTGGTTGTTTCACGGTTAGAACAACAATTCTCCATGGATTGTATTATAAGACTACATCAATCAACCATTTCTCTTGCACATTTCATAAACCACTTAGTTTACTTAGTCCCCCGCTTGGCTTTTAAAAGCAAGGTATCATGGGGTTGTGTAGGGTTCACTAATACATTGTGCAAAAACATGAGGCCTAACTCTTGATTTGGACAGGACGGAGTCTGAATAACAGAAACGTTATATGCATGTCCCTAATTACTTATTTGCATATAACAAGAAAACCAAAGCTCAAGTAACACAACAAATATCATTACAGCATTCTTTATGAATGTTGCCACCTTTTGGTGCCAGGTCGATATACTGTGGACGATGTATGCCGCTTTGACCTTTGACCTCGTGTCAAGGTCACTAAAGGCTAACAGAAAAAATGGCAACCTCGTTTTTCTGAATAGGTCAGGCGCAGTAGAAATACATTTATAGTGTGTTGCCCAACATTAACATGAATTTTCATAACATTCGCGCTCTCGGGAGAACATAGGCCCCTCCACTATATCTCCCCTAATATATACTCATTTTGGAAAAGAAAAGTAAAAATCACCCTTTTTTGACGTTTTTCTTATATGTCGAAAAGTAAGCTTTATTTAAAAAAATGAAAAAAGTTCTAGACAACTTTGTCTTGTTTCTAAAAAATCACATAAGACAAAACATAGCATTCAAATTGTTTTTTTGTATGGTGTCCCTGAATTTCATGGCAAAAATCATGTTTTTTTTAGTATTTTTGCAAATATGGAAAGTTTTTTACAGTAATCTGATACCACCAATCGGTTTCATCCAATTTTTCTTTCTAGAAATGTATAACTTTTACATACAATAATAAATATTTGCAAAGTTACAAACACAAAATAGATTTCAGAAACTTGGGTTGACCTGTCCTTTTAAAGCAAATCAAGATGCCACGACATCAAACCAGACACCTTAACAAATTTTTGCCCCTCTGGCGGGACGACTTGGGAAGTTTGCCCCTCTGTATTGACTGCCTCGGTATGGCCACTCATTGTGAGTAAAATGACATATTTTTTCCTCCTCCAAAAATTGCAAATTTTTTTCTCAATCTCATTAATTGATCACAAGGAATCCATATATTGCATGTTTTGAACATACATTCCCAGTGAACTTGTTTAAAGATTACAAAGCACCATAAATTTTGGCTAAGAATGTTTGTTTGTGTAGAAGCAAAATATTCTTTGCCCCAAAATGTTCGTTTGGTTAACCTTAAAGAACCTCAATCAAGAACTCTTCAAATGTATTTGTAGAAGATAAAGAACTTTTTTTGCCCAAACAATGTTTTAAAACCCAAAAAGGTTAAAAATGCTTTTCAACTGCTCTTATTACCTGGTACAACAAAAAGACAAAAGAAAAAGGTGTGAGCCTATTTCACAAATACATACATTTGTTCGAGAAAGGTGAAGGGGGATGACCCCGATTTAAGGACATGACAGTTTTCATCTTGATATATTGGGCCTTCACTCAAAACGCCATCTGTACAGTTTCACGCCCGAATTTCAATTTCATCCGTTTGAATCAGAGCTTCTTCTTAGCATGTCCGCAAGTCATTAGTAATAGCTTGTGGTGGTGCAGGTTTATGCACTGATAAGCTGATCGGGGGCCGCGTGTATCCATGATACGGCTTGTCCCTCCTACATGGCCCGCTGCATGTAGAACTGGGGGGGCGGGATTGGGAACAGTCGGGGGTTAAACACCCTTACCTCTTATTCGACATTGACTGCGATGTACATTTACAATTGTGACTCTCTTGACACGGGCCCGACGGCTTACCGTCCCCCTCCCGAAGGACGGGTATGCTTTTCCATGTTCCAAACATTTCACTCACTCCATATCGGGAGTGAATACTCTGGAACATTTGCCATTTCACTCTTTGAAAAAATAATCTACGAGGTCAGTTCACTCTTCACTTTTCTGTTCTCATTAACATTAGTTCAGGTTTCTCCTCTTCAGATTTGGAATTTTCACTCTTGAGATTTTTTTTTTTTCCCAAGAGTGAAATACTTGAGAAAAAAAATGAGTGAAATTGGCTGATTCATTTTGCCCAATTCCAAGTGAACTGGAGAGAGCGGTATTCTGTATTTAAAATCAATAGCGTCATGTCAGATTAAAATCCAGATTGCCTGAATAAATCCCATCAAGTTGAACCCCACCGGGATTTCGAACCCGGGTGATTTTGTTTTTGTAAATTTGCGCCACAGCATCAGCACCCTAAACCGCTAGGCCACGCTCTCCCAAGAGCTAAAACCGTGATTTTTTTAATCCCATAGAGTACTGTGTTATAATTAATATTGGTCCAAACAATTGGGGTCACATTTTTCACCCATAACTTCCCAACCAAACCTCCTTTGTTGGCTCAAAAGATTTCACAAGTAAATGAGACAATAGTAGCTTTCCTCTGATACCAAAGTTTGAACCACTTTCCGGTAAAATCTGGGCTTTTTGGGGATGAGGCTATTAGCGATCGTGCATGGACCTCTAATGCATACAGAATTTTTATAATCAGCAAACTTTATTTTCTCAAGAGTGGAATGTTAGACCAATTTCCTTTTTTGTCCTTTTAGAGACGAAGCAGCGATTGGGTCGGAGAAAGCGGATTGCCCAAAAGGTCTTGAGGGCTCTGTACTATTCATGCCCTGATTGATCTGTATGAGAGTAGTGCCAAAGGAACAAAGCTATCCATCAATTTATCATGGAAAAGTGCGGGTCACAGATGACGGCATACTCTAAACATGCAAAACCTTTAAAAGGTCCCATGACCAGGGCAAAGGTAGATCATTTAACTGGGAGTATT
Source organism: Ophioderma brevispina (assembly GCA_023653785.1). NCBI lineage: Eukaryota > Metazoa > Echinodermata > Ophiuroidea > Amphilepidida > Ophiodermatidae > Ophioderma > Ophioderma brevispina. The sequence goes on along the minus strand of JAMKCH010049599.1, from coordinate 418 downwards.
AGTGTGGACTCAGCAGTGGCCTGATTCCTCGGTTGTATCCGCTGTTTCTGGTGCACTTACAACCGTTCAGGAGATACAGATTTACCTTGTAAGTATCTAAGCAGGTCTTAATTGGCCCCACGAATAGTCGGAACGGGGACTATGAACTGAGCAGCGTCCGTCCGTCCGTCCGTCCGTCGGTCGACAAAAATGTTAACCCCTGTTTTATACATTTATCTGGAGTTCCCCGGTAAGGGCGACGAATGATGTAACTGTGGGGAAAAGAAGCGGGTTGACAAATTCTCGACCTTGATTAGATGGCCTTAAATATGCTAATTTAAGTATCTTATTTGCATAATTTATGAGAATTTTCCTGCAAGGCCTGTTTACAAGTTTTTCTGGAGTTCTGTCAGGCGTAAAATGATTGAACCTGGTGGAT
>JAMKCH010049598.1:0-10716 GCA_023653785.1 Ophioderma brevispina | reverse complement strand
TTACTAATGAGCCTGGTTTTGGAAGGGGAATAATTCCACTGCAAAAGCAATCAACATTTAAGCCATTTGAAAAACCTATGGGTAATACTTTATTACGCAATTTATGAAATTGTCATTGTGGGCCTGATCTTTCTGGTAGCAAAGGAAATTTTGCAATTTTGTATGTTCCTCAATTTGATTACTTTAAAGGATATCAAGGAGCCTAAATAATCAATTCAAATCCCCAAATCTATAGATAATACATTTATAATCATTACTCTTTTCTCAAATAACCAATTTATCTACTTTTTGGTAACACTTAAGTACTATTTTAGCACCCAGTATTTGTACATCTTACTTGGAATGGCTTCAATCTCAACTGTTTAATCAATGAACCATATATATACTGTGTATAATGTTTTTTTCTTCACAATAGCTATTATCAGCTATGCCAGCACCCTTTTGCTAGCTCTGATTTTCCCGTTTTTCCTCTTTCACTATACACAGTGCTATCAGAGCCTCATGTTTCACAGTGCCATTAACTCGTCAATCGGGTTCACCATGTAGCAAGTGAACAAGGTTGGCTAGCACCTGCTTTCCAGTGTGGTGATCATGGATACATATACAATGCGTTTCATGCACAACATAGGTTAATGTAGGTCGGATTAAAAGTTGCTTTACCTTCACTGCATATGTCAAGGCACAAGAAAAAAATAACACCTTTATCATGAAACGTACGCTAATAAAACGTCGCCATATTTAAAATATCTGCACAGATGGAGCACATTTGTGAAATTAACTGTCCCTTCCCTTATTGCTTATTCCCTGCTATAAATCTTTCCTGTCAAGATGCAATCCACCCCATTCCATCAGCATGTACATGCAGATTAACACCATGGGGCCCTACCAGCCAATATGATTGGCTAATTCATAAGATTAGAAGATGTAATGAGGCCAATCGAGGTACTCTAGAAAGGTGTGAGTCCCAGGAGTTAAAGGATGAACTTATGGAGAACCATTTGTAAACCATCTTTGTATTTGGCAGCAACAAATGCTACAAATAAAACGGAGCCCAATTTTTGGTTGAAAAAAATCCTTGTGAAGATTTTTTTTTACAGAAATTAGGCATTTCTGAATTGAAGCTCTTTGCAATTTCAACTCCTACATGCAGAAGACCACTTGGTTAAGAAAATGATTCACAAAATGCCTATTTAATTTATATACTCAATGCGATGATTAACTGACAGATAATATTTATGCTTCACAATGTATTGAGATGTAATAATTACACCATCGTAATTGGTGGTCACAGGTTACAATCAATCACTGATTGATCACTACAAGTGCAACTAAGATAGCACTTGATGTTACCAGAATCTTACCACATTTCCTGAGTTGGCTAATGACCTCATATAACCTATATGAAATAACCAATCAAAATGCCAGTATTACCCCTGGGGTTAATAACCTCATTGTCACAAATTGTCACATGTGTGCAGAAGGTTGTGTAAGTGCAATAGCTGCCAATTGTTCACAAATTCACATCAAACATACTATATGCAAAACTTTGGTCATGCTATGAAATGGTTCTTCTGATGACCCAGTCCACCTGAAGAACCATTTCAAGAGAACCCTGACTCAAGGAAAGATAATTTAAAAGTCATCCTACAATTGGAAACACAGATGTATCATATGCAGCCATTGCACTTACGATGACCTTGCACTCTACCAAATTGTTTTCTGTAGAGCATATACGTTACAGGAAATATCCCTGAATACATAGGATCCTACGAATGACATAAAAAGTACAGCTACTGGTAATGCATAGTCTGCTACCACTTCACGCTTGCTGGCGCTTAGAAAGGGGCTGAAATTAAAACAAAATGTTAATGTACATATGTTGAATAGGAAGGAATCAATGAAATTTTGTGAATATTCACAGCTACTTTAGAATTTACCAAAGTAAGCAACAATATTCTTTTTAATAAAGTATTAACTGGTAGCAAATCCCATCACTACCCTTATTCATAATCGAAATAGCAAGAGTGAGTGTATGCCCTTTTGTCATATGAAGTAGTTCAGAGGATTTTTTGATAGAATCTTGCAAAAAATGTGGTTTACAATTTCAGGATCAACTCAGTATTTTCAGTTGAAAGAGTGGAAATATGAGGTAGGTTTAATGGGATAAGCAGCGATAATGCGTGAGAAAAAAAAATGTTGAAATGCATTTTTTAGCTTAAATATCAGGGATGTACAATTCTATATATAGGAAAAAACACCATATAGTGAAGTATTTGAGGAAATTTGCCATACCGTCTCTGGCAAATAGACATACAGCAATGGCAACTCAAAATCCACACTTAACAGCTGATTGTTTATTCTGTACTGATGTAAACCACAAATATCAATAACATTTGTGTTATACGCATGTATAAAAATTACATAATCAGATTAAAAGTACTGCCTTGTCTTTAATACACCGATTTCAAGCCAACCACTTGCAGGTTATGTTAGCACATCCATGCCAGTAACAAAATACCAAAATATTAATTTTGATGATTTTTTTTTCAATGTTTCGGATCAGCAATCGCAGCTTATCCCTTTACGTGTATACTTAACCCTGAGCTATTCTAACATTTTGTCCCATCCTAAGGATTTAAGAAAAGGTATAGTTTGCCTTATCTATGGGTTGTAGAAAAAGGGTAAAATGTTTTGAGGTCACCCTACAGTAAATTTTTTAAGATTGCTCAGATTCAAAATTTATATACCCCTATATCAAAGAAGGTGCAATAAAAGGAAAATACTGTAACTTCCTTGAACTTCCTAGACACTGACCTTTTGGTGAACCTATATATAGTAACACCAACCCAGAGGGTGCCAAACATTAACACCATAGAGAGAAGGCTGTTCTCTCTCTGGCATTTATATTCAGGAGAGGCCTGGTATGCTGCCATTGTTGCATTAGCCCCAAACTTGTCGTCGTAATCATAACTGAGGTTCTGAGTCTGATTGAGGGCGCTTGCGATTGCTTGGGCATCACAACCAGTGGAGGGTAGTTGGTCTGGAAGTCTGTGAAATAAATGGGAAGATCAAGGTGAATCAAAACGTGAATTACAACAAAATCAATTAGAATAATTAATGTGTTATAAACAATTATCAATCACATACGCAAATAATATTCCAATCTGAAAGAGCCAGGAAATAGCTTCATCAAATCGCCATGTACGTTTCAATGCTGATCCATTATCTGTTCTTTGGTTCACGTAATTCAAGTTGGCATCATTTTGGTGTGATGGCGCTATATCATAAGCACAGACGAAATGTCTGTTTCAAGGGCTGCTGTTACATTACGATTGGGAATCCTCCCACGGTGATCCCCTAATCTAATTCCAAAATCCATTATTTTATGACATAATACACCATTTTGAGCATGGCCATTCACAGGTAATGGTTGTGTAAAACTAGGGCAACTCTTCAAATTGCCAGTTTATTGCCTTTAAATTAGTACTATGGTCCTGATGTTATGCAGGTGATACTTTCATGGCAAAACTGTTCCACTCAAACCAACAGGTTAGGCTTGTGTGGAAATCAGGTCACACTCTTGTTAACTTCTGCTTACATTTAAATGATTGGCCTGTTTTACCTCTATCTGCAGCAATCAATGCAACATAGTAAACTAAACAGACCAGACAGCATGTATGTATGGGGCAGTATACATAATAGGACTGTGCTTAATGAATGCATTTCAACATACATACTCAAGTAAATGTTGTTGCCTTTGTATGAGGTGTCCACTTACAAAGTTGTTTACCTTGTCTAAGTTGTCTTTGATTGAACCACTCAAATTTTTAAAAAGAAAAATGCCTGAAATGTATTGTAAATAAATACTAATCAGACATCTGCAAAGATATGAGAAAATCTTAAAATGCGGTACATGCCAGTCATTTCAGATTCCCCATAAAAAGAACCAGTTTTTAGCCTAATCCTCCTATCTAGTATAAATTATGAACAAAGAGATTTCAAGAGAATTGCCCCCTAAAAATGTGAAAATTCTGATTTTGGCACTGGTGTAAGCTTCTATCTGAAATACCCCCATCTGAAAAGATTAATCGAGAACGTTTTTGTTGGTAGCAAAATTGTGAGATTTCTAATTTCCGCCTATAAGGAGGAACAGGAATCATGCAGCCTATATCTCAGCATATAAATTACTTTTGTTTTCATTTAAGTAAGTTCATTTCTGTAACCAAGAAAAATGTATGCATACAATTGAGTGGTCTAGTCTAATCTATATGAAAATCACTACATTCATGGAAAATATGGATGACTTGAAATCTCTCGCTGGTGCACCTTTAAAACAACCTATATATCATCTCACTCACAATATTAGATACTTACTATGTGCAAGGGCCTTGAAGGCATCTACACAGAAAGCTATCTATGAATAGAGCAAAAATCTCCTCCGCTGTTGACCTCAAAGAAATTGACCCAAATGTCAAATCAACTCAGTCTGTTATAAAAACTGTGTGATATCAGTTGTAATATGATTGCTCAAGTATATCGATAGGTGCATGAGGTCTCAAAGAAAAAAGTACAAATAATGAAAGGTTGAAGTAACTCAAATCAGGTAGAATGGGAGATTTCAAATGTTTTTTCTGTATGCACGCATGTATGTTTTGTGGGGCAGCAGCCTTGGTATGTTTGGTGTGGCAATTGTTTTTTGTATAAAATCTTTAATGCTGACGCAGAAGATTTCCTTCCCGATGAGGGCGTCACTCAATTTTCAAAACAAATCATGTTTTTTTCATGTACATATTTGCTTTTCCATTATACTAATCACTATGTTGTGATACTAAGCTCAATCAGTCCTTCATATAGAAAATCACACTTTGTTATAAAATCTTCCGGATCTGGAATGTTTGTTACACAAGGTATCCTATGGCACTGTAAACTGTCATAAATGTTTTAGCTGCATGAAACGAAATATCCGATTTCAACCTTAACTTGGAATTGACATTTTAGGTGACTATCTTTAGTTCTAGATTACATTTTTAATTTCTACTCAAAATAATTTAGAAAACATTTAAAAAAAACCTCTGAGTCAGCCTTTAAATAATTCCTTGTCCTATGTTGAAAAATCAATTTTTAAGTTTCAGAAAAATAACACACTTCACTTAAAATATCTTTTAGTATTATGGTTAGTTTCCATACAAGAACTTTCATATTCATTACCCAATAAAACCCTCTTCAAAACATTTTGAGCAAACAAAATTTCTCCATTATGTTTTTCCTCTATATTGTTTGATTTTTGCTTGCTGATAGGCACTCGCTACTAAGCTTGCTACCATTTGTGAAAATGTGACTAACATGAGAAAATCATTCTTTTTAATTTAATTTTTGTTCTTTAAATGAATAAAGAATTTGGGGAAAGATTAATTTAATTAAATAGGATAGAAGCTGAACAAGAATGAAAAATGTGATTGAATTAGTAATAAAATCGGATAAAATAATTCAAAAATGAAGTGGCTATATCAGCACAAAAGATGGAAGGCCATTGATCATCAGCATGATTCATTACAGCACATCAGTAACAAGGGTTTCAATATTGTATGCAACACATTTTTCATACTGTTTTTAGTGTTGGTTAGTTTTTTTTAACTTTTGGAAATTTTGTGTTATCACATGCATCTCGTGATCTATTTAGTGCAGCTCATTTCAAGCTACATAACACCATTTTTTCCTTGGTTGACATGTTGCCACAATATGTACTGAGCAAACAATGTCACAATTTAAGAAATGGATATTCTAGCCAACAAGACAATCTGCATATATGTGGCTTTACTTAGCACTACATCAAGGAACCCTTCTGTAGTATTCCATTAGACAAAATCAATAAAGTGATAATGTGGTGGGATAAAAAAAGGCAGAATGAGGACATGTGTGAATACCCAATCATAACTTTTTTTTTACAGTAACCGGAAAGTATTTTTAGGGGATACAACATTTCTCTCAATTTGCACCCATTTTTTTTTTTTTTTTTTTTTTTTTTTTTATTTGTTTTTTTATATGTTTTTTTTTTTTTTTTTTTTTTTTTTTTTGCTCGTTTCTTCCAACCTCCTTGCCGCGTGCTCTTTTATTAATCTTTCCCTGGGATACCAGCGCACACAGGTTTTGAAAAAAAACCATGTGCACTTGGCCGGATTCAAACGGCGACCTCCGATACTAGCATGGAACTCTAACCAACTGAGCTATCCAAGTCTGGTTAGCAGAGGGGTGGTAGATATCATCTATGGTGTTAGGTCCGAAAGCTGTCCCATCGCATTCCAAGCGGATATCATCAAACTGTAATTTTACATATACAATTTATTTTTTTGTTTTTTAAATTTTTCATTACTTATTCTCCGGTAGACCAAGGATGAAATATTTTTCCGCTGATGTTTGAAGTCTTTTTTGTCAAGCTTTTCATGGCTCAATAGCTGTTTGATTGTATTTGTTGGCTTGTTATGGCGCTCTGATTCTCTTTGAAGATTTTGTGGCTTAATAAGAAACCTATTAATTATTATTATTATTATTATATAGTTCTTACCTAGTTGACCACTTCATGAGTTTACTGGTATCAAATACCGAGTAGAACTAGAAGGAAGAATGTATTCCACACACCCACTAGAGTATACATAGTGGTGAATGGTAGGTCAAAATCCTCAGAGATGCGTAGATACTGAAACAGCCAAAAGGGGAGAATAATGACAAGTTATATTCATTTGACACATTTCCTTTCTGAATGTAAAAGAAGTGTATTGATGTGTTTTACCATGAAAGCATATGAGTTATTTTTAAACATTGTTTGTTATTTGACTTTGTTACTATGGCATCCTTGACTCAAGAACGCATTCCTGGTTGTGAACATGCACACACACCAAAAAGTTAACCCTTGTGTCTCAGCACATTAGAGATATAACCAAACCAGTTGAATGGATTTATGAATGGTCACCAACTTTTTAAAAAATTGAAGAATGCCGCACTTTACTAATCCTGAGCAAAGCAAAAAAAAAAAAAAAAAAAAAAACAGGTTAAAAAAAATTGGGGGCATTTCTTTCGTAAATGTCCTCTGTCCTTTTTCAGACACAACAGGATATCAACTTGTCTTTTAAATACGATTCATTCAATTTTCTGCACTGGTCTGTAACTCCGTCATTCCAGTAATTTGCTTTTTAAGATCATAATTACTCCAAAAACCGATAGTTTCAAGTTTACCATTCTTGCAAATTTCCCCCGTATGTGGGCTGAGCTTCCTGAGCCAGTCAGAGATGATTTCATTGTTTATAGCAGTAAGACATTTTTTAGAAACATCTGAAAAACATTTCACTGAAATAAGCTTTGAAGAGCTGGAGCTGGACTCCTAAGTAATTTTATTTTCTAAAATGTATTTTTTATAAATTTGTTGTCTGCAGTCTGCCATATCTTCCTTGCATTTCCCAACATGTCTGCTTTTTTGTGAGGGTGGGTGTTTAGGGTTATTAAGTTAGTTAGGGTGGGTTGGTGTGTGGCATGTGGTATGGGTTTTTGGTGGTTTGTGGTTAATAGGTTATTGGACATGTTGGGTTTTCTTGTTCAATGAAATATGACTGTCTGATTTCTTGTTTTTAAATGAAAATTCAGTGCAATATTCATAATATTTTGTATTTTATCAATTGTGTTGTGCTTTGCCTCAGTGAGTCGGAGGAATCACATCCTTTGGATGACAGCGGTTTCTTGCTCCTGATTTCCTCCTGGCTAGCTCACTGAGGCAATTTTAATTTTAATTTTTATATTTCTTTTTCTTGATTTGTCTGTATATTGTTCAATTTTGATGTTCTTAGCCGAATATGTAAACAAAAATAAAAATAAATAAAATAAAAAATCTGATACTTGACTTTCTATGGGTGTGCACTGAAAGTCTTGACTTGAGATCCAAAACACTTTTCCCCACAAATGTCACAAGATTTTGTGCTCCATGATATTGTGCAGTTTAACCTGAAATTCCTACAATATTGACCATTGCTTTATTCTCTACTGGTGTGTACATATGGAGTCACCTTCACTGTATGTCAATTTAGAGGAGACTGTATGACAAATTTCTCAAATACTTCATTTTTGCAGCTACTTTACTGTGATGTTTTCCTTCACTAAAGTAGTAATTGGAATTTGACACATGTGTCTCTTATTTTGAAGCTAATATAATAAATTTTAACATTTTCTTATCTCTTTCACCCCATGAGCACTATTTGCCAATTTTGTCACAACTATGTCATTTTTTGCCAATCAGCAAACATGGTAGGAATGATAGGTCTGAAGGCGACTGGAGCTTAAAGATTTGGAAGCTGCATTTCAACTAGTTATTGAAATTGGTATGTGATTCCTATTGGCATTAAATCCTGGCACCTCATGTGGTACAAAGCAAGCAAAACAAATCTTACACTATTTCACTATCAAGGGCTACCAATGCCTATAAAGCCCTGCAGGTTGTCTGTTGATAGTCCCAGCATATGATATGCATCATTGTATTTTGTATTTTTGTGTTAATTTGTTGCATAAAATTAAATAGACTTGAATATACTTGAATAAGTGTCAAGTGCAACAACGATTGCTTATAAACCAATTTGAGGATTCAGAAAATTTGGGGGGTTCAAATCATGCCTTTTTTCATAATGTTACATGGGACAACTCTATAAGTACCCACCTAATACCAAAACATTTTAAGTTTGTGTAGAATAGTCAATATAATCATGCAGCAGGTGACTGCACCTTAGTACAGTGATTCATAGAGGCAACCAATCTGTTTTCTTACAATGCTTGTAATTGTACGCTTTGATATAAAGAGTGCTTAATATTTTCACAGAATTTTAAATTGACACATGTAAACATGTTAGTGGTTGAGGTGAATGTCAATCCAAATTAGACCTCTGAGGCAAACAATGGTGGCACACATATGAAGCCCAAGGATATGATTATTTTGGTATTTTAAGTAGTCACAAATTGTCAAGGATCCTCTACAATTTCTGATAAGGAAGAGGGGAAGACTTGTCAGAGTACACACAAGCAGCTGAAGGGGTTTGCATTCTGGTCCTAACAATCAAAATGCTAAACTCAGATTTAACCACATTAAATAGCAGAAATTATGCTCAGTATAAAATGCATAATTTGCCAATGTTAGATATTTCTGTCTACCCTGTCAGTAATGCAACAGTTAACTTCCCAGAACACCCCTTTGATTCTCATCTTTGAGGTTCACAGTCAGTATCAATAGATGATTTACAAGTCTTGGGAAAGGAAAACAGTCTGTCCTTTCTTAATAAAGTATTAAAATCTATATTTGCCCGCCTACTGCCCTCTACAACACGTGTGTACAACACAAGCAAAGAGAAACCCGACTCTGAATGAAATATGCATCATATTTTTATCGCCGCTCTATTTGCTCAAGTCTCAAGATATTTCCGGAGTGAATGCACTCCATTTCTTACATAACACTCATTTCGGCCCTTTACTACGCTGTTATTTTCACATACAGTTTGTCATAAAAATGATTTTCAGTTGATTGCAGTGTTATAGCTAAACTTAATTTTGTCTTTTGCTGTATATCCCAAAATCTGCTTGACACATTTTGTACTAAGGTACCCAAATTTTGAGGAGACAAGAATTTCCACTAACATTAAAGCAATGCTCAAAAGTTGTACAATGACATCACAACTTTTTAACATTTGGGGGTACACATTGTACAAACAGGGATCTATTACATACATCACCGTTGGCTGGCTAGAGATGGGTGAAATTGGCAGGTTGAGACATGTCTGCTAACTTAAGGGAACCCACAGAGGGTTTTGTGCATTTTTACATTAAATGAAACAAAGTTGCAACAACCTTGAAATTTCTTTGTCCCAAAGAGTATCAACATGATCAGTCTTGGATCAGAGTATCTTGAGATGGAGCCTTATCTCTGATGCAACCAGCATTGGAGAAGGGCAAGTAAGCAATCATATTGAGTCAGGCAGATAAGACCTACTGTTATGCACTCTTGTCTGTCTTGATTTTATAATCATTCCCTGCTCAAGCGTGCAATCTGCACCCCAACCTCTCTTGCACATTACTGATTCTATGGCAATGCATCTCTCAAGGCCAACTGAAGTATCAGTGTCCTAAATAGCAGTTGACAATGAAATAAGTTTTCTGCACATGCTATCACCTTATCATTTTAATAGCTTTGGATAATTCTTATTGAGAATCTTACATTTCCTAATCCCCCAAAATAGGTAGGGTGCATCTTATTATCAATTTTTTTCTTACACAAGAAAGGATCATGAGAATATTTAGTCTGACATTTTTGACAGTTTCTGCAGTAGAATCACACCTACTCTACCAAAATTTAGCATAGGTTCCACATCAGGAACTATGCCATGCAATTTAAATGCAATGACATCACATGAGCCAGTCACTACATTGCATGACTACTTCTTAGCACATTCCAGAAGACACTTTGGCACATATTTTTAGTAGATTGAAGAATGTGAACTAAAACCCCTTCTGAGCCTGCTCAATGAAAACAGTGTGAAAATGCAATAGCCCCCTCTATACTTGATTTGAAAGGCATGCAATGTTTTCCTTGGGTTGCCTTTTATTTAGATTTGCTATGAACCCTGCTATAGAGGATCACATTTTCCTGATAATGAATAAAGATGCAGTCCTTGGCTTGGTCAAATAGGCAGT
>JAMKCH010049597.1:0-10578 GCA_023653785.1 Ophioderma brevispina | reverse complement strand
TGCCAGGATTTAATATTTTGGATGCCGCCGGAGCTTGATAGCTACATTGTCTGCTGTAGTCTTTTAAGCCAAGAGCTTGAGTTTTCGGAATCAAAAGGGATTCCAGTTGTGGTTCACTATATAGGACATAGCGACAGACTGATGGTGGTATATACCTGGATTTTATAGTGTGGACCATTTGGTCGTCGAGGGAGACCCACCGTCGTATTGAATTGCTGGACAAGATTACCTTAAGGACTGAGGAAGATTCCCTGGAATATATTACCTGAATTTTGTATGAACTTGTGCGCTGTCATTTTGGAGTCTTCGATGTGAGGACAGAACGTGGAACTGCAACGCTACATGTGGACATCAGGGGACATTCTTGTTTACAATTAAGTATAAATAAATTGTTGTAATTGTGTAATTCTGATTTATGTAATGTTGTGGGACATACCAAATTCTTTAATCCAATTACAAATTAATTAAAATCTGTTTTGTTATATAAAAATTCAGAATCATTGTGCACAAGGCTCGTTATTTTGTGTTTGAAGGTATTTATGACCTTTGAAGTCCACGAGACGTCATAACAAATCCCAACCACCATTTTCTTTTTGTAAGGACAGGTACTGCAACTAGATATTAACATATGCATCATTCCATGGTAATACAGCTTATCAAAAGCCTTTGTAAGACACTTAAAATATGAATAGGAAGTATGATCAACAAACTCTTTAGTATTGTCCAAAATTAGACGCATTGGATTAGAGCTAATCATTCATCATCATTTTGTGACGGCACACAGAGTTATCATAACCAAAATTTAAGACAGAAGAAATACTGATATGGTTATTGAGTTTTGTGTTGAAAAACCTCTGCTTTACTTTCATAAAGTTCGAATTAACTATTTTCAGTAAACAAGCCAGTTGCAACACAACGCATTTATCATTTAGTAATGCAGAGTTGTCTATGAGTATTCATAGTTTAAATGTCTTGATACGTATTATCCAATAAATTATCTTTTATCATTATTAGGTTAAATAATAATTATGTAAATGCAGTTATGATCCAGTAGAAGGTTGTTCTGCAAGAAATTTGGGCAAGTGTTGATTGCAATCAATATGGTATTTGTCATTCTGGGTCTTCATTGCCAGTCTTGTGGTTACAGCTCCTCATTTTTGTAAAATGCGGTCCTGCGGGTTACTGATTGTTGGGGTTATATTTAAAAAATATTGATTATACTCACTATGATGTTTGCGGGACGCGGTTGCTAGTTAACAGTACTTATATATTAATTACAATAAATAACAAGTAATCATGTGTTTTCGTCAACTTATGGCGGCCGCCAAAACAGATAGATAATGGCCATAATGATGTTTTCGATCTGATCTTTTGACAGGTTAAGACGTTGCAAGGATCATAGATTTTAACAACGGCACCTCACCGAAAAAACTCAACCATCGTCTAAATACTCAAATACCAGCGATCAGTACACCTAATTCGAGAGTGTTTATAAAGGACGTCATGGAAACTAATATAAGTTCTTTGCAATGCGTATGTGTGTGGTTGTATGCGGCCTCGTTCGGTATTTGTTGGTGGCTTACCCCTCAAAAATGCTAGTTCCAATAACTCCTGTATGGTTAGGTTGGTGTAATGACAAAATAACTACCGTTGTACCAAATGTCACCAATAAAAAATCATGATCCGTAGATACAACCACGACAAGGCGGCTTACACACTACAGCTGCGCCCTCACGAGCAGTGGACATTGATGATGCATAAAGGGGGCCAAACTGAAGTTTAAAAATGGTGAACTACATTGACATTAACGCAACGCAAATAACAAACATTGGTATCAGTAATTGAGAACAAGTGCGAGAACAATGATTTCGGACCAGTTAATATCTCTGTGTGTACCTTGTCGCCGGATTATAGAGGTACTCTCAGTCTCGTGCGCTATGATGTGTGACAGTGTTGGAAGCAAACAAGCGTTCTGTTATCGGTTTAATTGACAGCAGTCATTAATATCGCATTGCTTACGGTAGTGGGTCCTTGTTTTCTTCTGGTTTCGCATGGCCACTCAACCCCCCCCCTACACCCCCCCCCCCATGGCAACGCCCTTTAATGGGTCAGGTCTTCATACGATAGGTCAGTTATTTGAGAGATGTAATCAAGCGCACTTAAATTCCTGGTTTATCCCCATCGTAGCAAATTTTGATTATTTTTGACGACGGTGACTGTGGAGTCTTATACCATATGACAGGTCAAGCAGTTCCGTGTCTAAGCTTATCGCTGATCAGTCTGCTAACGGGCCGTGGCTTTTTCGTTTTTGGACTGAAGGTAAAATTTCAAAAAATACCAATAAAACATACCACGATTAAATGAAGCCCCGGATATACCATATGGTTCGTTAATTAAAAGATCATATATCATTTCGTCTTTCTTGCTTGTTTTAGTTCATCCTTCCTAAAGCAATGATAGCTCCTTTTATTAGCTTATGGCTTATGGACTACCTTCAATGTATCGCGAATGGCTTACAGAGTCTGGACTATTTCCCCTGGTTTCATAGGCATACATTTCTCTCTATTATAGTCGTGGAAAGACTGCTTTCAAGGTTTAAGGAGCAATATTGGGCCTTCGGAACAGTTTGCATGGCTATTAACGGCATTGCATTATAATCCTACCGTTTTCTCCAAAATAGTATAATTTCTCTTCGATTTTCAGTTTTCTAATAGCAACACCACCAGTGCGGATTCACATATTCCCGCTGTTTTGAAGAGATCGAAGACGATACGATAGGACTGTCCAAAATCACGTCTGTGCACGCTTTCATGTGTGGCAGTCAGCATAGCTTTATTTTGGCCCCACGATTGCTCAATCTTGTTTGCTATATTGGTTTTCCATTTTCAATTAGCAGTTGGCTATTCATGTTCTAATCTCACCATTATCATTAAGTTGAGAAACCTCAACAGTCACGGAATAGAACTTAACCGAAAAAACAAAGTTGACTTCTAAATAGTTTGTTAATATCAAGTGTACTTTTTAATAAAGTGTATCGAGCTACCATCAGAGACATCATGGCACGTCCAAGATTGAATAGTATGCTGTGCCAGAAAGAGGGCGTAATCCAATTGGCCTCGGCATTATCAAATACGAAATTGTTCTAAGAAACGGGTAAGCACTGTAAATGAAGAGTAAAGTGGGGCAAAATCTAGGTCAAATATGAGTATATCTCTTACTCCACATGGACTAATTCGGATTTTACTCAAACATATGAGGTAGTCCGCTTATTCAGTACTCCTGTTTTATTGTACATGGTCGATTTTCATGGAAGGTAGACACACCAAAAAAATTGTCTCAAAATTGAATGTTTATGTTTTAAACATTAAGTATTCAATAACTATTCGGGAAAAATATATTGTCAAATTCTTACGTTTCTGCACAGATGCACACAAAAATTTTGTTACAGCAAAAGAATAGGGTTCATTACGTTATCAACATTTTAAAGCAAAAAATATGCCAACTGATTACATTATAGAGAGTTGCTGGGAACCAATTTTTATTTGTACGAAGTTAAAGGCGAGTAGCTAATTGACTCAAGAAATCTGCTCCAATTTGTTTAGTTTATGTACGTATCCTTGAGTATGGGAATTCTGCCTGAAAAGTAGACCTCATAATAAACAAATATTAAGATACATTTTATTAATTTATCTCAAGATACATTTATTGAAACCATATCATTCCTGGCTAAATTATAGTTGATGATGTAAACAAAAGCGCCTTCAACGTAAAAACGGATAACGTAATACACAATAAACAACAAGAACAATGACCATTTTTCAATCCTCCCATGACTAAGAGTATCTGTGAAAGTTTATATAGTTGTTGTGGTCGGAAACATGAGTGTTATGGCCACTTTGATCAATATTTTAAAACTGTTTGGTTGCTGTGTGAGAAATGTGGAAAACGTAATACACTTTCCTCTAAAAAAGGTAACATTTTAAAAGTTTCAACATTGCTTAGACTTTTTAATAGTCACTGTGAGCTGGAAGGAAAACACTATTTCCAACTGCAGCATTATGTTTGCCTGAAATAGATGCAAAATGATATCTTAGTAGAAGTTTACCAACTAGCAAACTTTTTGTGAAGGCTAACGTAATAAAAACAAGGTTTTCACGGACATTATGTTGTATTTCGAAATAAAACATAAATTGAGCTGCTATCAAAATATTACGTTTTGTTCCAATAACGCATGTTTAACAAGTTTATAACCAAAGACACAAAAAATATCTGGAAATGCTCACGTTTTCATGAAAATCAACCAACATGGATTAAACAGTATGGAAACTTGAGGACCTTACAGATTACTGGACCTGGACCTGTCATTTTACAATTATAAGAAGTTTTGATCCAACTAAAAGTCCAGGGTATGACGGAATAAAGAACTTCTGATATCAAAACAGATTGCAATAGAAATAAGTGTTCCACTTGTCGTGGGGTGTATGTCAATGAAAACAGTTCCTGTAGGATTTTGGTGCTAAAGGTGATTTTCTGACTGTTTTCATTCAATAGGGGGACCAGACAGTCAGAAAAATGATGGGGTGCAAATTTTCGGACTGTTGCCCCCTTCCTCAGGGAGACAAAACGTTACTATAGGGAAAATTTAAATCAAGGTCAATTGTGTTTTAATGTACATTGACAGGTTCGTCTCCTTATACGGATTAGAAAAAGATATATTTCCTAGGTTCCGACCTTTTTAGTTAAAGCGCTATAGCCCCTAATGGTTCAAGGTCATCCTGGGGTAAAAATTTACCAATGATCAGATTTTGTTGAAAGTGGGATAAGTTGGTTGGATTGTCTCCACAGGATCCAAAAATGTATTATTTTTACAGGGTGTGACATTTGGTTGGCTAATTACAGAGCAAATTAGCAAGGGTCTACCTGGCCTATGGCGATGTCTCAACCTTGCTACATTGTGTGCTACTGCAGATATATATGTCACCATGACGAGGTCGCCACACTGGTGACATCATTCCAACACACACATGAACACAGATCGATGCAATATTTTAAAGTTGCTTTCATTGATGTGGTTCCCCTCCGTTTCAGGTCACGGTGACCCAACCACACCCATCGGACCCACCCACCTCACTTTGACTATCCCCCACCCACACTCTCGTTCCATTATTCGATACATTTTATGTCATGAGCCCATTTCACACCCATGGGTGACCTGGTGGATACCCACATTATGGCTCGCTACTACCGCTTAATAAACCGCCGTTGGACCCTAGGTAACCATATATAATATTTTAAATTATGAGGAGAGAGGAACGCATAGTATACATTAAAAAACAATTTCACTTGATTTTAAATTTTCCCTTGCTACTAACATTCCCCCCTTGCCGGAGGGGGCATCAGTTCCGAAAATTTGGCACCCCATAATTTTCTGACGTTTAGGCCCCTACTGAAACCCAACAGCAATAAATCAATTTTACAGCAGGAAATCCTACGGGAGTACACACCAACCCACACTATGCGAGACATTCAATCTATCAAATTTTATAGTCAGGTAGAACATCAGTGAACCGTACAGTGGAGTATATATGCATTTTTTGCTGAAATGAATATAGATTAGGGTGTGTAAGAATAAGAATCTGCCGGGTGCCACCTGGGCATCCTTGGGGCATTTTGCAGAAATCAAAGATGGCGTCGCCATTAATGATAATTATATATTCAAACCTATATTATCCAAACTACAGCTAGTACTAGATATACTATATGATCAATGAACAAGTGTAGGCACTTGTAAAATTAAGTCATACTTCAAATTCAAAAGGAAGCCCAAATCCAATAATTTAAAACTGGCCTCTATACGGCAAATACCTGAGATAAAATAGACTTGAACTACTTATGGTTATGGTATTAAACAACAATAAATCACCTATTTGATTCTGTAAAATTGTAACATGCGTACAATCAATATGGCAGCCAAAAAACGTGAACATACTTCAAAACATACTTGACACAACTTTATAAGTATTACAGCCGTCACAAATCGATAATCAATTGATGCCAATGACATTAGAATTACCTTGATCCTACCAATGTAAAATACATTTCAATTTGTTTAAATGCGCCAAAATCGAAATAAAACCAAGATGGTGCCAAAGTTTTCAAAATACCCATAGGAATTACATTTTTTCACATATATTGCACTCAATTTCTAATTTGACACAGTTTTATTCATCGGGATACCTGGTATGCAATGGGTTTATGATCATAGGTTAACAACATTTTAATTGTTTCATTGACACAATATTTATACTTTAAGGTATCTTTAAAAATTTGTGTCAACCGTGTTTTTTTTGAAGATATTCACGTTTTGGGTGCCATATTGATTGACGTCATGTTACAACTTTAAAAGATCATAGATACAATTTTTATTTGTGTCTAGCAACATAATCTTAGTACTTCATGTTATTTTTATCGCAGGTATTTGCTGTTTGTTATAGGGCATATTTTAAATTGATTAGATTTGGCTTACCATTTTTTGAATTTGAAGTTATGACTTTAATGTTTACAAGTGCCATACACTTGTTCATTGGATCTATAGCATGAAGAACTCCATAGTTTGATAATATAGGGTTGAAGAGGTATAATTATCTATTATGGCGAAGCAATATTGGATTTCTCCTAAATGACAAGGATTGCCCCAAGGTGGGCACCCGGCAGATTATTAGTTTTCTACACACCCTTATCTATCTATTTTCAGAAAAAACATTGTGTTATATACTAGATTTACGGGTCAGGGCATAATTTGACCATATACACCCGACTATACAAAAGGGTGTTGTACCATGTGACCTAAAAATAGCAAGTGTGTAACCGATTTACAAAAAGGACAAGATTCGAATTATAGATCCTATAAACAATGCCCCATTCTTTTTCTAAAATTCTTGAGCGGCTATTTTAATAGATGATTCATCATTATTGATAAATACAAAATATTATAGACTGTACAAAGCGTGAGGAAAATGAAACGACATTGGGTATTTATTTCTCTATTAAAGCATTGATACCATCACCCATGATATTTTACTCTATAAAATAGAAAATTAAGGGTTTAGGGCCATCGCGTGACATGGTTAAATGTTATCTCACCAACAGGACACAATGTGTCCAATACAATTCATGTAAATCAAATTTAACCTGTGGTGTTCACGGGGATCAATTCTCGGTCTTTACTATTTATATGATATATAAATGATATTATTAATACATCATCTATTCTAAATTTTGTCTGTTTGCCGATCTGGTACTCGATTCTGTTTCCATCAAGCCTTACCAATAAAATATCATTGGTCAACAAAGAATTACAGAAGGTACAAATTGGTTCTTAAGTTAATAAGATAGAGGTAAGCATATGATTATGGGAACACCTCGAAGACATTTAGGTTTAAGAGCAATACAAATATTACCCTCAATGGCAGTTATCTTACCAGAGTGAACAAGACAAATGTTCTAGGTATCATAATCGACGAAAACCTTTCATTTAAATATATGGATCCAGTGTCGAACAATATTTCAAGAAATATTGGTATTCTGAGTAAGTTGAAACACTTTGTTCCCAAAAGTATTCTTTTTGTATTTACTGTTCAATCATATTGCCTTATTTTCATATGGGATTCTTGTATGGGGTAATACTCATATGATATACCTGGATAAATTATTCAAATTACAAAAAAGGCCGTAGAAAGATATTCAATTCACTTTAGAGCCATTCTGGACCACTATCAGAAATAAAGACTTAAATATTTATGAGATGTATAGATATAATCTTGCTATTTCATCGTTTAAGATTTTACGGCTGATCTTCCTTGAAAATTTTTGAGATTATTTCACTAAAAATCGTAATATCCATACTTATCTACGAGAAACCTCCACGACTATCACTTAGTAAAGAATAAAACAACAATGCATTAAAAGGACGTCAGGTCAATGAGACCAAAACATTGGAATCGGCTATCAGCTGATCTGAAAAAAATCTCAAACGTTAAATCATTTAAACTTATTTAAAAAAAAAACAATTTGGGTATTGTTATATGAGGAATATCTTATAGTGTGATTTTCATCAATATTCATATAGTCTTTCGTTGCAATATTATTCGATGTACTTTGGGTATCTAGGTGGTGAGTTTTTTTTTTTTTTTTTTTTGGTAGGAGTCAACCACTTCTGGCCTTTTGGTTGCTCCTCCATGCCAACAATTCTCTCAAGTATCTATATTATAATGATAGTTGGTTGTAATCATCTGTTATGTAGTTTGCATGAAATAAATAAATAGGAAATATGATGTTAGTATATGTATTGTAAACACCCATTAAATTGATAAATATATAGATCTATCTAGCCTGTTTCTCACCACTGCCTGAAGAAATTGTCCTCCTACATCGATTTTCCATTTATTCTGTCCTGGCCGTTTTTCCCAGGTGACACGGACGTATTCTCTGATTTGTCCAACCACCTCCTACTGGCCTAATCTTCTCTTACCCCCCCCCCAGGGTGATCCAATAAAAACTGTACCCAAAATGAAAGTGATATTTTTCCACTTTTTAAAATTGATATCTGTGGATTTTAGTTTATCATAAAGAATTGGATTGAGCATCTGCCTGAAAAAAAAAATCTTCATTTTGGTTGAGTGTTCTTAAGATAATGGTCAATGAACCAATAAGTCAGCCCAAAACAAGACTTATTACGAGCACCATTTTCTTAGGCATGAGAAATCCCAATACCCAAATCAGCAGATCGGGTCCTACCCCTCCTGCCCTAAATACCAGTTTTCTGTCTGTGTCAAATTAAAAAAAAATGGAAAAATATCACTTTCGATTTGGGTAAAGTTTTTATTGGGGTCACCCTGTAGTAAATATGCCAAAGGGGTTTAGTCAATTACAATACCAGCAAATATGGGAAGAAGTCGCCAATGTCTTCTAATTCTAATGATTTCTATACACACGGCGTTAAAGGCGAAATTTATTAGTATGAGTCTATCGGCACATAAGGAAATATCCCTAAATATGACGCACCAGATGGTTTTCATGGTCATTGGAGTATTCTTGCGCAAGAAAAACGCCATTTTCATGATTAATTTGTAGAAGTAGACGATTGAGGAAGCCGTCATGTTTATTTACGCATAGTTTTGCCACAAGCCGTGTTTAGTCTTTCACACCAACCGATCGATGTTCGGTGGTTGCGTCAAGTTCGACCCGTACGAAAGGATATCGCGTTAAGTTAGATGTGGTCAAACAAAATCGGGTTCAACTTCATCAGCTACAGACATCTACAGATGCTAGCCTTCGAACATGCAGCGCTGTATTTGGTGTTTTCTTTTAGTTAACCAGCCGTGTGCTAGCACAGGTGCGTAGCCAGACGGTTGTTCTGAGGGGGCACTTCCGGTAGTGTAAAAATTCCCGATCACAAGCAAAAATTTCCTGGTCGCAACACAAAAAGAATCCGAAAAGGGGCTGATTTAACATAATATCAGTTGTTGTATTCCCGGATTTTCCCTTACAAAAGGTTTCAGATGGGGCATTCTGCCCCCCTTTGCCCCACCTGCTACGCCACTGGCGTAGCACGGCTGGTTCTTGTATTAACCAGCCGGTGCCTTAGAAAAAGGTTAAATCTACTTACTTGAGGATTAACAATCGATATATCTACTTACATGGGTATGGTATTTGATCGGTTTCTTACCTAGCCGTGTGCGTAGCACGGCTAGGTCTTGTATTTGTGGCGATTTCTTTTCTTCTTTGTTCCCACTTTTTTCAAAATGATACTAGTGCCCACATGGTTTCTCCGATTGCCACGCAAAATTGGTCAGAAGACCACTGACCCCAAGGCCCTATATGAGGTACACAGATTGGGTGTTACACAGATAGTGTTTCAAGGTCAACCTGGGCAGAGATCGGGGGCATTTTGTGCAACAATCGGGTAGGGGGGTTCGGTTGTAGCTCAATTCGCTCGCCTCGCTCGCCCTGTTTTACGACAGTATGAATGCACCTAACATTGGGTTCTGCAAGAGCCAAAAATTTCATTTAGCTGGTAAGCCTTACATTCATTCCGAAGAAAAGGTTTAAATATACGTACATGAGGATTAACAATCGAATATAGGAGAGATTAGGAATTGGTTGCTCAACGTGTATTGTAAGGGTGACAAACTCCGCTTCCACCTATAATATAGTCACTGTTAATTTATTGTCAGGGGGTTTATATTTTAATATATTGCAGCGCTCCTTCAAGCCTTCGGTCAAGTCACCCTTGGGTGTTAAAACCGCATTTATTGTCTGTATTATTGTCTGTCGAGTCCGGCAAATCACGTCAAAAACAAAATAAAATCTTTTACTCGATTGATGATGCAAAAAATCGTACTTCCGTGCGGTTACATTTCCCGGGGAAGGTTTCAATTTTAGATGGCTATGTATGGTCGGTTCTATGTTTTCTCCTTAGTCAAGAAAATGACGAAATAAAACAAAAAGAATATTAAAGTTGATTTTGTGAGCGGAGAAGTGGTTCAATAGATTCCACTCGTTATTTGAATGTAAAGA
>JAMKCH010049596.1:0-10317 GCA_023653785.1 Ophioderma brevispina | reverse complement strand
GGTTCAGCTAGACTTCATGATTTTAACCCACAACGAAGCAACTTGAAACCATAGAAGGTTTTGTATTCCGTTAAACAAAACAGTGCGATTGCGATAAATTTAAGTTTAAGTTTTAATTCCATTTATTTACAGAACCTTCAGCTTAGTTCTTCGCAATTTAAAGGCGCTGAGTAAACTGCATTTGTACAATATGTAAACACAAATCTCTGAGCAGTTTTCCATTATGTTCATGAACTGAGACCATGATATGGAGTGATTTCATAACTGACTCTTTATGATTGGACCAATTGGTAATTTAATTTGATGAGATATTTACTTATAATTATGCTACACAATAACCGTGTTTTATTCAACTGATATGTTTTGTGTGTGGGAAGAAATCGATACATCTGAAATTGCATGTGTTAATTTGCCTTTGCTATTAATATGTTAATGGTATACGTCGGTGTCCGCATTATACGGCTAAAATCGGCCAAACAGAATATTTAGGTCTCTCCGCAAATTGACATAGTTTCTGGACCCAAAGTCCGAAGCCACCAAATAAAAATCTTCTGATAGCCTGTTTATCCCTGTAAACAACCAAAGTCAACATTCAAGCAAAATAACGTTTAACCTTTAAGAACAAATCCTTTCCTGAATGTATGGTTTTTATTGACTCAAATGTAGACCTTGCTACCTGAAATTCTCAAGGTAAGTAGAGCACTGCTGAAGAATGGGCTCAGTGGCTCGCCACTCGCCACAGGATGTTTTGCTCTGGACCGGTGTGTGCCCTGGTCATGGAAACGGTATTCAGTGACTGGTGACCAGAACATTCTTAATATTCGGTTTTTGAATTTTGAACAATTGTATTTGAAGTAGACTCTTAAGAAGTTTATACCTGAAAATTTCATTCCAATCCCCTTATCAGTTTGCATGACATGTCTTAAAAACACCCCCTTGGACGTACACACAAGTGTACTTTTTTTGAGTTTTTATTAACAGTCCCTTTTTGCAAAACTGTATATTTCAATTACACACCTCTGTACATATAGGGCGATTTAAGCTGAAGAAGAAAAACAATAGCTAAAATCAAACTGTCATCTTTAGGGAAAATTACCCAGTGATCATAGTTTGGGAACAGTACGATGCTGCAGAAAAAATATGTCAATTCGCCTAACGCGAATGCCATCTTTTCTTAATAATGAACCCAGATTCTTAAAAAGCAATTATCAATCAATCAAAGTTATTACCAACTCTCCATTTTGAATCTCGTTTTAATAACATCAAAAAAGTACGAGGTCTTGATAGTGCCATTTGGGAATGTAGCGGACGCAGCATTCACTTTTTGTAATTCAACAAAATCTCATAATTTGGAAAATTGAATATGCCTATTTGGTTTCATGAAACTATTAAAACTACATAGTAATTTACCTTTAATATGAAACAAAATCAAGTATTTGGCTGATATTTGTTCTACAATGTCGAAATTTGTGTTTTGACAAAATTACGGAACTGCCTTTTAATTTTATGCGTGCCATTTGTTGAATTTGATACCAACTTTGGTGAAATTTGACATCAAATGGACCTCCAATGGCCTTTAAAGACCTATAATGACCCCAACTGCTAAGATACCCTACTAAAAGTATCTTTAAGACATTCTTTATGTCTATGCTTTAGTTTTTGATACACATGCATGATAGGTTTCTGAGGCATTTCCATTTTGACATAATTAAACAATATTTCAAAAAGGGGCGGGCATATGGACGTCATTAATGAGTCCGATGTTTTGGCACCCCTTCTAAGTTTGTTTTGTACACCCCAAGGAATGTCTGTGCCAAGTTTCATGCGCTTTTGTCCAGAAGTGGCACGTTTTTATGGTGATCTACTTACACTACATAGACCCCCCTTGTCCTCAATGTATAAGCATACCATGTGAACCTTAATCACTGCACTAAAAGCTAGACAACAATTTAACCAAAAATATATTTCAAAAGTTTGACACACGGACATACACATGCAGACCACGCACACGGACCAGGCTGAGGGTTTTCCGATTTTATCGACTACCTAAAAATATTAGAAAGAAATCCGACCATATGCATCCAGATATGCAACTGGTTTGGGGGGCTGTTGGTGCGTAGAGGTGGTTTTGGGGTTAGGGCGTACAGTATAGGTGCACCTGGCTACAGAGTGCATAGCTCTGTAGCCATGGCGCCTATGTTCACGGGTATTAGGTTTGGTATGCCTCGATTGGCAGCGAAGTTTGAGACTTGTGAGTTATATTACAACCGATAATTTGTATTTTCATATTATTATTTTTTTTATCTTCATCTTTGTCCTGGCTCCTTCACATGGACATTTCTGTGTATAGCTCTATCTCCTCTATCGTGTATATGAAATAAACCTACAGATCATAAATTTGTCGGCCAATTTTTTAATTTTCCCCCCCCCGCTGACATAATGGCCCGTATGTTTACCAACAATCTTTTCATGGCGAATTTCCATAGGGGAGAGAAAAAAAAAAAAAAAAAAAAAAAAAGGAACACACGTACAGCGTCACACCAGTATAACACACCTCATGCGGAATTGACTGAATTTGATGTTCTGTCCACTCCTCCCTGCGTTCAATTCCACCAATATAGCGATAGGTTCCTTTTGTTTGTAGATTCCTAATATTATGATTCCCGGCTTCGTAAGTGTGAAAGAACATATGTTTTTTATGTGCGATTTCCACTGAACATCCACTTCTTTACATGTCGATTTTCCCCCTGCCACTTCGACTCCCCTTTATGGCCATTCAATTCAGTGGGTTTATCTTAGAGGGGTGCCTGACTTGGTATTTTTACTGGTTTGTGAAGAAATCTAGTCCCCGCTTTGAAATGACTCTTTTAGGCCAAAATGAGTTCTGATATTCAAGTCACGGTATATCTTTTCATGAATCTTAATTGGATATTTAAAGACACTTATCAGTGATTTTTGAAAAAATATTTGAAATTTGCAGGAATATCTTTAAAGTGAAGGTAATCTGTAAGAATTTCTCATAAGTTACCTTTTTCCACCTGTAAGAATTGACAGAAAAGGAAGAAAAAGGCAGTGTTCCAGATACGAGTCCCCATTCAATTACGTGTTGTAGTAAGTGTCCGAACGGACAGTAATGACTAAAATTTCCGATTCTGTCCTTATTAGGTTGCTTCTGGTCTAGCATTTTAAAAAACAAAAAAGAAGGGTATGTTAGGATACCAAAGTTTATGAAATTTTAATCAATTTATAAATTTAATTTTTGATTGATTTGTTTTCGATTTTCTGATTTGGCAAATCACTAGATCGTGTCTTTACTCTGGGGCTACTTCTAGCCAAGGTTCCCGGGCAATCTCCTGGGGGGGAACTCCACTTTTTTCCGGTAGGTGTTGCTGCCCCGATTTCCCGTAACTTGGGGGCTTGGAACGGATTTTGTCTCTGAAAGTAGGGGCTTGGGAACTGAAATTTTGAAAAATATGCAGGCTTGGGAGATAATTTGGGCTAAAATTCAGCTTCTGATGCCAACATTGTCTGAAGGGATACCAAAAATTAAAACTTAATTAATTAACACTTAAACGTGTTAAATTTGATTTTTATGTTTTTAGTGTTTTGAAAACGCTTAGCGCTCGATTTACGCTGGATGTTGATGCCTTTTTTTGAATTCGCTGTTGCTGTTAGGTTGGCATGTCTACCCTTAACATGAAAGAGGTGAAAAATCACTCCTGAATTTCGACGTTTATTTAATTAACTCATCGAGTGGCTTTTAGCTCTGAAAGACGAGAAAAATGCAACCGACACCTTCACTCTCGGTTAACAGACCTCACTCTCTTAGTGAGTGGCTCAAAATGGCACTCTTCTTCGGAGTGAAGTCCCACTCTGAATCTTATCGACCGGATGTTAGCTCTAAAAGATTGAGAAAAATGCTCACGTCTTTTGTCGGAGTGACTAATGCACAATCAGGAACGCCGCAATCTCGTGAATTATTTTCGAACAACATGGCGGACGAGTTAAGTGAGACCGTCAGCAAATGGTTGATCGAAGTTGAAATTAGTGAAAAATCATAGATATCTTCACGGGTGATTATATTGTATGTGTCGGTCACAGTTCATAGCAATTACAGACAAAGGTTGGAGAAGCATTAAATGTTATTTACTGTATTATACGACTCGTTACAATACGGTAGTCTGCGCAGGCTCCCCGCCAGGCTAGGCTTACACATGTACGAAACGCACAATCATGCATGTCACGAGCAGCATACCGTGATTAATACACGTCCATGCATTCCACAACATGCAGTCTCACTGAATCATGCCAATGATGCGCCACAATATTCATTCATGTCACGATTCTAATGAATTCTGACCTACACATACAATTAACTCACCAAACAAACAAAATATCCTACATAAACACAACTCTATAAGAGTGACTAGTTCACTCTAAAAATGAGTTATTAGTTCACTCTTTCCTTAAGAGTTATTATGTTCACTCTTTATTTTTGAGTGGATCTCACTCTAAAAGATGCGTCACTCAGCTGGCTATTTTTGTAGTGAGATTTCACTCATTTTAGAGTGGTTTTTCCCTCTTTCGTTTTAAAGAGTACCCCTGCCACTATCGAAGACTACAAATTCATCTCGCCATAACTTTTTATATAAGTCACGCCGGAAGCGAGACATACGCAGTCACCATGTGTTGTGGTGTAGGAATAAAAACCTTTTGAAGACGGAATTCCGAACGCTCCGGTTCAATGCATACATTCGGGAATGTTAAATAAAGGTCTATGAACATTACTCTAGCCTAAATGACGATGAGCGTTGTTCCAAAACGCACAATAATGTCACACATCGCAAGTTTTCCCCTTTTCCAAAACGACTACCGGTGGAGAAATTAATGACCCTTTTTCCTACGTGATTTATTAAAGCGGGGTGCATAGCTCAAATCTGAAGTGGTACTTCTGGGTATTAACAAAAATATTACTTCAACCAGTGCTGTTACGTCACCACTTCTTAAAATTTCCAAAAATTGACCCGCAAACTCATAATAAGAGTCCAATCAGAATCAACTGTGAAATTCATAATCTATCCAATGTATAACCGGTTTATTTTTGAGATAATACCGTCGTGATCTTGCAATTTGATGACAAAAGCATCAGGCCAATTCCTCCTTCACATATGTTTTTGCTCGCTTTCGAGGATTGGGCCGCATGGCGGTGGGATATTAACTGTTGAAGGTTTGGAAATTGAAGGCCTTAGCTAAAAATGTAACTCAGATTTAAAACCTGTTTATCGCCATTTGAGAGTTGTAAGGTTTGCTATTGCATGTTAGTCAACCTCGTATTGTACACGGAGAAGATTTTGCGATAACAAGCAAGGACTGTAAATCAACTCATTTAATCCCTACCGGGCACCTCTCCACACTCGGACCCTCGGATGTGCAACCAGCCTCGCGATTCCAGAAACCCTTTTCACAGAACTTTTTTACTATATATTTGTCTTACTGCTAGCATCAAGTTAAGGGTCGCTCTGGTCAGTGTGCTATCGTTTCATGAAGATACCGCATGCTTTAGGGAGTTCCGTAACCTGACCCATCTGACACAAACATTTTTTTCGGACACACTTATGAATTTGCCAACCCTTCACGGAATAAAGCACAGTTTATTCCGTTAAGGTTCCCGACTTCATACGTGTGTCAAAAAGAAAAGTGTGTGAGATGAGTCCAGGTTACGGAAACTCACAAGTTCCTTAAGTTACTGTAGTTTTTCACAAGCTTGTTGCACTCATTTGATATTTAACAATCCTCTGGTTGCTGTTTTGGAAATCCTCATTCACGGGCAACAAGAACAACAACGTAGGCATCGCCCATGACATGCATTAAAACCGCCATAATAATGGGGACACTAGAAAGCTTAATGATGAACCTTGTTTTGACCAAAACAAGGAATTTCATCAGACAACACTAGTATTAAAACCTAAAACAAATTAATAAAATCATTTAATTAAGAGCAATCAAATTAATACTGCATATACCGTTGCTTGATGCGTTTTCGTTGTCCCGCTCGACTAGATTCTTGGATTTCTATCAGCTTCGATACATGATGTGATGGTATAACTCATGTCCATAGGTTTTCCCGTCTGGCTACAACGTTGAATTTGCCCATATCGTATGAGCGCCGCTACCAATTATAACCGGAAACATAAAAGCCTGCAACATCATTTGGATAATGTTTACTTTCCAATAAGGTCTCAAAAGGAACAAATATCAAAGCGTTACAACTTTTTCAAACGTGAAAAACGGCATACATTTCGGACTTATATATTTTTTAATTATCCCTGGAGATGGCCAGCGCACACAAGTGTTGAAAAACCCATATGCGCTTGGCCGGATTCGAACCGGCGACCTCCGTATTACTAGTTGACGGCGCTCTACAACCACTGAGCCACCAGACTGATTGGTGAAGAGCGATGAGATACCATCTATACGTGTTAGGTCCAAAAGATGTTCCTCGCTTTCCTAGCGGATAGCATCAGAACGGTAATACTTTTACATATACAATTTATATTGTTGTGAAAAAATTTTTAACAATTTCTATTTGTTTTGAAATTTTAACTACTTAGTTATCTCCCCGGGTATACAGGTATATATTTATTAATCTATCCCTGGGAATGGCCAGCGCACACAAGTGTTGAAAAAACCCATATGCGCTTGGCCCGATTCGAACCGGCGGACCTCCGTATGAACTAGTGGACTAAGCGCTCTAACCAACTGGAGCCACAAGACTGGTTTGGAAGAAGAGGCGCTCAGATCTCATCTATAGTTGTTAGGTTCGAAAGGTGTCCATCGCTTTCCCCTAGCGTATAGCATCAGAAACGGTATATTTACATATACAATTTTATAATTTGTTTGAACTTTTACCTACTTAGTTCTCCTCCAGGTATACAAGATATATTATATAATCTATCCCTGGAGATTGCCAGACGCACACAAGTGTTGAAAAAACCCATATGCGCCTTTGGCCTTATTCGAACCGGCGACCTCCGGTATTACTAGTGACGGCGCTCTAACCAACTGAGCCACAAGACTGGGTTGTAAAGAGCGATAGATATCATCTATAGGTTGTTCGGTTCGAAAGGTGTCCATCGCTTTCCTCTTTTCCTAGCGGATTAGCATCAGACGGTATATTTACAATATACCACTTTATATTTGTTTTAAAATTAAATTTTAACTACTTATTGTCTCCAGGTAGACAAGATATCTATTTATTATCTATCCTGGAGAATGCCAGCCGCACAAAGTGTTGAAAAAATCACCCATATGCGCTTTGGCCTGATTCGAACCGACGACCATCCGTATTACTAGTGACGGGCGCTCTAACCAACTGAGCCACAAGACTGGGAGATATTGTAGATAGAGCGATAGATATCATCTATATGTGTTGGTCCGAAAGGTGTCCCATCGCTTTCCTATGCGGAAGCATCATAACGGTATATTTACATATACCTTTATCTTTGTTTTGAAATTTTACCTACTTCGTTCTCAGGTAGACAAGGATATATATTATTACTCTATCCCTGAGATGGCCAGCGCCACGACAAGTGTTTTGAAAAAACCCATAAAAATGCGCTTGGCCGGATCACCCTAACCGGCGACCGTCCCTAAAAAAACAAAATTATACTAGTGACGGGCGCTCTACCAACTGAGCCACAATACTTGTTGGTAGAAGAGCAGTAGAAAGTTGTTAAGACTGGTTGGTCTAACACCTAAAGTGATAGATGGGGGTGGCAACCCCCCTTTCGGGAGAGAAAGTGTCGACGCCTCGTCCGACACAGAATATCACGACAACTTGATTTGAAAATACAATGGATAGCCTATGACCCTTTTCCTTTGCATTGATCCCAAAATGATTACCACATGCCCTACTATCCTATTACGATCATAATGACTTCATATATTTCCGCATGTCAGTAAACTGGTCAATTTTTCCATAGAGAAGAACAATAGGGAAACTTCATTTTTCTCCCAAAAAAAGATTATCCCCGTTTTTCATGCGGTTTTTTTGGCTCTCCTTGATGAAAATGACAGTTTTTTATATACTCAGAGAGCGTTTAATTTTTAGAGTCCAGAAAAATTGGGAAATTATCTGATTTTTCCACCCCATATCCCGTATTTCCATACTTTTCCTCCTCCTCAATTTTGACGGTCATAATGGAATGTTAATACTTATTTTGATTACCCATGGAAAGAAGAAACGCCAAGCTATCCGTGGCTAACAAACTTTCTATTAATCAGATGTTTAGTAAAAGAAAATCACAGGGTGACACCCCCCCTTTTCGAGAGTTTTGTTACAAACATGGCTCTAATAGTCGGAGTTTTTAAAATCGGGAGAGGGGCCCACATATGAAATGGATAAGGATGAACTTTTTTTGTAAGGCTGGTTACTTCCAAACCAGTGGCATTCGGTAACAGAGGATGTGCAAAAATAGGCATTCTTGTGGGAGAAGACAGCAAATTGCTTCAAATTTCAAATTTGTTTTTAGGGTGATAAACTTGCAAATTTTCCCCAAAAATATAAAAAAAATAAAAGAATTTTTTTGAAAAACAAATCTCTAAAAAGGAAAGGTCTCTGGGTTGGGATTTTCAAAATTTGTCCCCAAAATATCTTGGGTGACAATATGGTAAATTTAAAAAAAATATGGATCTTTAGGTGACACGAATACGAAAAAAGTGGGGTCTATCAGCCTTATATGCGGCTACTCCAAAGGTGGCGGTGCCCTCGTGGGGGCACTTACCTTAAAGCTGGGAATTTTGACAACAACATGTTTGTGTCGTTGTTTGTTTTTGCTTGTTTCGTTTATATTAAATAGGTCCTATGATTTTCATATGCTCATGGGCCGGTCAAGTCCAATTGTCCACGGCCGGATGACTACCCAGTCCGCCTCTGGGGGCATTTTCCATAGACTGTACTAACTGTCAGTTTAGGGGCTGCGGGGAGACGGGGGCCATTGGGCAAGGGTTCTGAGCTGGGGAGCACTCGCCCCTCCCGGACACGGCTGTTATACCAAGATAACCGCCGTTCCCGGACCAATCACTGTATACTAAATGCAACGGGGATTAGGTTGGTGCTCGGCCCAAAGAACCTTGCATGTGACTTTGCGCAAGAGTTCACACAAAATATTTTGATCGTTTAGGCAAGAGTTACCTTATGAATCTAAAATCTTTGGGATGATCCCACTTGGCATCCTTGAGCATTTGAGATAGGGTAGGGGGTAAATTAACAGGGGTAAAATTTGTAAATGCTTCATAATGGGTGAAAAGGGTGTATAGCAAGTTATCTGGTCTAGGATTAAAAGGTATAGTTTGCATATCTAGGACATTTACTTTTAACACATCAAGTCTAATTAATGGTTCAAGGTCATCCTGGGGTAAGCAATTTAGAATGCACAGATTCTTTCCAAATGGGCTCAAAAATTTCTTCATTTGTGATTATTATGTCAAATATGGTACACCACTTGTTGGACATTGTGGTATAAATAAGGGGAAATAATGGAGAAGGTACACAGGAGTCTTGGGGGGGTTAATCATTTTATTCTCTGTTAGATACCTTAGCAATGATTGACAGGAGGTAGGGTACAGTTTATTTCTGTTTAACATTCCCAAACGAAAAATTTGAAACCAATTTGAAAACAAATCGGATCGTTGTAAATATTTATCCCATGATGACCTTGAAACACAATTTTGGGGTCGTAAGTTTGTAAAAACAAAAGGTTGCAGGTATAGCAAATATACCTTTTTTAAAGATTAAAAACACTTATATACATATTTCAAAATCACATGAAACATTTACAAAATTTTACCCCTGTATTAAATACCCCCTTCCCTATCTCACAATGCTCAATGATGCCAAAGTGGCCTCATCCCGATTTGGAATCAGCAGGGTCAATGTTGGCTAGAAACCTCAAAACAATTGTGTGGACGCTTGCGCAAAGTCCTTATAGGTCGAGCACCGGCCTATAACAGGAGTTAGGATCAACAATACAATTTGTTAATAATACCCGTCTAGAAAAAGGAATTTCTTTTTGGGAAACAGGAAAAACAATTAGGTTTAGTAGTTTGGGTGGGTAGAAGGTAGGTGTAAGAAGGTTAAGAAGGGAGGGCTGGTATGATGAACCACTGATTCACACAGGACTATTAAAATGAAGCAAAGTGAGATTTTTTCAGTAAGGTAGGGGATCAAATTGTGACGTCAAAGAGGTTCAAAATAAGGTGAACTGCAGCTTCCATTTCATCGCCCAATCAAAACCAAACAGCAAAATGACACATTTT
>JAMKCH010049595.1:0-10301 GCA_023653785.1 Ophioderma brevispina | reverse complement strand
ATGTTTGATCTTTCTAATTCGAGAACCTTTATAACATTTCCAAAAGCTGCCACCAAACTTCTCAAAGGGGGAAATGAGCCCAAAACAATAGAAAGATACACCATTTACAAACTTACCTATGCTTGGCCCAAAGAAACAAACCACAAAATATTAAACAACTGACAATTAAACATATTCTAAGATTTGACCACTTTACTTACACCAGTACAAAAGCAAACTACTCTACAACTGTATTGAGAATAGAATGTTGCAATCCAATCCACTATAGCATTGCAACTCCATGTGACAACTTTACTTGTTTACAACAATGTACAACACGTTACACACAAAAAAGACAAGCTAGACAAACTGCAATGAAGGGGTTCATGTTAGTCTATTGCTAACCAAATAGAATAATGCACCACCACAGAAGTAAAACAAGACCCCTAGTGGAGCGTTTGGACTGCAAAATTGTCGACAACCCTCCACCTCTGGTTTACAACCAAAACGCAACCACTTCTATTCGCAAAGATAGTAATAAATAATTTTAAAAAATGATGGTTGGGGTCAAAAAACTTTGGTGGGCCGGGGGTTTTTTGGGTCAAAAAATCACGTTTTGAGCTAAAAACTTAAGAATTTCAAGAGTGATTTAATTCTTAGCAAAAAAAATTTTAATCATCATGCAAATATATTTCAATCTCTGACATTTATATTATAGATTTTGTATACAATATATAAAGGGCCGGGTCTAGAATTTTTAGCCCCAAATTCACCTTTTTTCCTAAAAAAAAGCATCCGTTTTTATCACATGGCACCACAACGCGTATTACCCGCCGAACCTTTATTGCACGGTTAAAAAATATATCAATACAAAAAAGATACCATTAAAAAAAAGATGAATATTTTTACCGTAAAAAAAAATAATAATTCGCTTAACTGAGCCCAAATTTATTTTCGAAGTAGAAAGAAATCATCCCTGCCACCAAAATTTTCAACCACAACCACATTTTCTTAAATCTTATGTATTTATCCTTCAAAATAAAGGTGGTTGTGTTTGTTGTACGGTGGGGAGGGGTAACTCGAAAAGTGCTCTAGTTTTCAAAGCTCGGCCGCTCCGCTACCTAATATTAAATGTGAAGACATTTAATTGCTTAAGGTATTGTGAAAAACCTCCCTGACACGAACATGACATGAAACAATAAATATTTCAGGTCACGACTGTACAGAGTTGCAATAGTTTACTTGATCTACCAAGTTGGAACAAACATGGAAAGCAATTCATTCATCGGTGGTATTACATAATGACGTATGGTCAATTGTGATTTTGGCCTAACAAAATTTCTTCAATTACATTAAGTCCAAAGCTCAAAATTAGAATCAATTTGGAGAGCTTGCTTTTACATGCTGTGGATACACTAACATTAGTAAGTTATTAAGTTTTATACGCCTATTTGTACAAAAATATTGACCAATTCCACCTTTCTTGTTTTGAGTGATACACGACACTTTAAACGGCCACCAGATTTTCTGAGGATACAAAGTTCCAGGGTCTAGTTTTGCACTTTATTGATTGTAAGAAACACCTACCAGAACATTTCAATGGTTGGTAGAAAGAAACAAAAAATTTTTTCTGTGTGCATGAAATCAAATTTGACATTTGAAACTTAAGGACACAATTTGGCTTATTAACTCTAACTTGAATTCCATGCATTGGTAAGCATTCTTTTCTGGAAATGTCACCTTGTGGTCTTTTAACCCTATAAACTGGTAAAACCGATATCTCACAAAACCCATAGCACTGAGTGAGACAAAAAAGTCCCGGATGTAGCGATGACATCATCAAACCAAGACTCATATGGGCACGAAAAATCGCTGGCCGGGCCCGCGACACGAACATAAGGCGTGATATCCCGGGTATGGGACTGGGGCCGAAGGGCCCTGGGTCGAGTCCCACCTGAATTGGACTTTTCTTCTTCCCCTCTTCCCTCATCTCCTCGGGCCCTCCCGAGAGATTGGCTAGAACCAGATGTGGGGTAGGGTTTAATATGCCACCAAAAAGAAATGTAGGGGTATTACATACTGCCATCGTGTAAACAACAGGCATTACTAAGTCAATTGGTGAATGGTATCCAGAAACTAAAATACTTTGTTATTCAAAAAATTACAAATTTTGATACAAAATTTAAAAAACTAAAAAATCTTAAAAAAAAAAAAAAAATAAAACATTGAAATGAAATGAAGGGAATTTATGCACTACTATAAATGACATTCCTCGTTAAAAACCGTTTTTATGAAACTCATTTTGCTGTTTTTAATCTTGCGATCGAGAGCGGCGTGTTTAATATGTTAGGCTCTTATTTGCGAACTGTCGGCCCGTTTTATGTCCGTTCCGACGTTAAATTCGGGAAATTGTTCTGGAGGTAATGGGCCTTTTGCCATAGTTTTATTTTGTGGGAATTTTAGTGACGGGAGTCAGTTGGTTAGGTTTTGTGTTTTTTGGCATCTTTGGATGCCTCGTTTGTCAGTCTTTTTACTGATGAGGTATTGGTTTGTGTGCGCGTGTTAACGCGGTGTTGCGGGGATATTTCGGGCGAAAAGAACTGAGTGGCAAGGACAGCGGTCAAACACGATTGCAAGAGTCAGCACATTGCATATGGGGTTGTGTTACAATCAGGGTCCCTTGGCTCTCTCATTTGGGGTGAAAAGGAAGTTCAGGAGGCTTTCAAAATTGATGTTTTACCATTTAGGCAAGTGAGACAGTATAATTCCAAAAGTTTGCGGCGTTCATGTCTTCGCTGAAACAATTTTTATGATTGACGAAATGTTTACATTTTTCAGAGAGGACAAGATTTTGACAGAACACTTCATTCTATTTTACATTTGGAGTGTAAAACAACAAAGTGATTTGATTATTTTCAGTATTAATATTTTGTAATTATAGAATTAAGTCAAAACAGTATGTGTTCCAAAATTTGGAGATGTGAGGTCTTCAGGAACATTTTTATGGTTAGTCAAACTTCATGGTTTCGGAAAGGCCAGATTTTGACGGAAAACACTGATTCTAACATTTGATCGTGTGATAAAGGAAAACTTAATGGGTAGCCACCAAGTGTTTACAACAAATGTATAGAACATAAACTAGAGTTTTTAGAGAAAAACCACAAATCAATCTGTCAATTTAGTTTAAGGTTTTATTGGCCTAAATTCGGAGAGGACATTTTTTGACGGAAATTTCCCACTAAATTTCAAATTGACACACACATTACCGAATGGTTCAACATTCTCTAAGATTTCTGGAAATTAATTACCTTGCTTCCAATATTCTTCCTGACTGTTGAATGTTGTCCCAAATTTTCTTTAATTGTAGTGCTGGTTCTACTCAAATATAACTTACATCAAATTAGCCGTGATTTTAAGCCATTCCCTACATATGTTCATATTTTTGTTAGTCATCAAGCTTTTCAAATGGTTTTCTTTCAGCTGAGAGGTTGTGCTTTTGGTGGTCTTTAAGTTGGCATCAGTATCATTTATGAAAAAGTATCAATACATGTTTTTTATTGGTCACATTGTAAGTGTTTTTCAGCCAAGAGGTACCCTGATTGTAAACCACCCCATATCGACTATGCAACCAACCAGCGCTTGAGCAGATTTAATGTAAACACGCCCTGGGCCCAAGCTGGATGCACCTTTTAAATATTTAAATTTTTTTGGGGAAGGGGATGGAAGTGGAGTGTGGTTACAGTGTAAATAATAAATGGAGGTCCTGTTCGGGGAAAAATGGCGTCCATTTGTTAGGGTTTGTTTCGTTCTTAACGTAGGCCGATTGTTGTATTTTACGAAATTTGTAGCTATTTTCTTATTTTCAGTGAAAGAGCTGTGATGGATTTTTGATGCAAGTTCTCCATTTATTTGTAATAAATGCCAGTGTCCGCCTCGGCTGTTGCATGCGACATTATTATCTTTCCGACGGAAACATTTGTACTCATAGGGTTACTTATGGGTTCTTAGATTTGAAAAATGTGTATGTAATAGATACCATATATAGATGGAATCGCCGTTTTCATTTAATGGGAAACAGAGGTCGCTGTTGTGTGTCAACAGAATATTAGCCTATTGTTGTGTCTTATTATGTTGCTATTTCATTATTAGATATAAGTATTGCGGTTAAAGTCTTGGCTACAAGGTAGTGCTTGTTCCATGGCGTTATTATAGCTCCATGCTTGTTCCCCCCTGGCTCCCACCTTGGGATATCCATTGATGGGATTGTTTATAATGAATATTCAAAACATTAATTGGGAAGCACAGGTTATCTGGGCAGGGAATCAGAACTGTTGTTATCATGGTAGACCAGCGGCCTTCGTAGTTGTTGCTAATCTTGAGCGGAGGACAAACTGAATAAACAGCAAGCTGCAAGCCTATATGCATTCAATCATTGTACATCTATTAATAGCGCTAATTGCATATAGGGACAGTGACCGTCCTAAATTTAGGCAGTTTTTTCTCTGATGTTAATGTGTGTCAGAGGAAGGAAAATGTAACTGCATCACTGAAACGATAGGATTTATTTAAACCTTATTCCTTGAGGAAAATGCTAGGCTGCATCATTTTGAAAGATATGATTATAATCAAAGCCTGCATTCCGTAGTCCTAGCAAAACTAGCATTTCATTTAGCATAACCCTGTCATAGAGAAGTTTGGACAGCGGCGATCAGAAAAAGAAAATATGTTGGCCCCGAATACCTGTTCATGAACAAACTTAAGATGCATTCATGTTTATACACCATCTTTGCATAGTGCAGCAGATGGACTTTGAATGATTGATTTTTCTCTGCCGCCGGACTACGTTTTAATTTTTATGTCCAAGTACACGAAAGTTGAATCATAATGCGTTTGGAAAACCCACTGAATGTTGTG
This sequence comes from Ophioderma brevispina, assembly GCA_023653785.1. Classification (NCBI taxonomy): domain Eukaryota; kingdom Metazoa; phylum Echinodermata; class Ophiuroidea; order Amphilepidida; family Ophiodermatidae; genus Ophioderma; species Ophioderma brevispina. Next base: position 5,408 of record JAMKCH010049595.1, on the reverse strand, counting down.
ATGTATACAACAGTATATGCAACCACTGCATTGTATTGGCTTTATATCGTAGGCTACTTTGTCCCTCCCGCTGTAGTATTTGCACGATGTAACTCCAATAATCATGTTACCCCATACGTTGCAGTCACATAACACAGGAGTGACGTTTGTGTGGGTAGACTAAGACAAGATCCGCTTTGACAGATGTTCATTGTGTAATTTGCATAATACATTTCGGCAACTTGTTTGTCGCGGTGGTGGACGCCTAAACAGCCTCTGGAGGGGTGTTCATTGTCGAATTCGAAATTCATGTTCACGAAGGTTCTAGCATGAAGATATTATGGACGTAACTATATTAACTTCATCTGTTTATGGTATTATAGTTCTATATTCATGACTATTTTACGCGAAATGTAGCGTGGCAATAGGTAGGCCTACATATTTTGTTATTAGTTGGCCTCTTATAAAATAAAATGGAAGCCAATTACAAATGATGACCTTAACCTGCAGGCAATGTTGTTTGTTCCAATATGATTATAACATATTGTTGCTATGTTATTGCGTTCTTGGCTCAAGTGATCGAGAAGGTCACAATACATGTGACCTAGTAATAATATGGGATGCCCGGGCGTTTTTATCGGCGATGCCAACTATGTCGTAAATTGGCGCGACCTCATCAAGAATTACACCCAATAGAAATTTCTTTCATCGGGTCGATTTGTTGCTAGAATCAGCCCCGCTTTAACAATGTTAGTAATAGGGAGTTAGGCATCACTAGTACCCTAGTAGCTATCCCCGTGCCCGTGCATGTGGACTTACATCACCGCAAGGCCATTGTCTGATGTTAAGAACCAGGGTTTGTGAAAAATACCGTGGTCGCACAAAACACAACATCTCTTTCTTCTCAGTAGGAGGAACATAATACCGCTTTACCACCTGTGTATGAAAATAATCCGATAGCCTACGGGCTCAGAACAAATCACCATGAATTGTAGCCGTAATTTTATTCCCTCAACTTGAGCCCTGTATGTTTTGTATGATTTCCAATATACTCACCTGGGACAGGATTCCCCGTTTTTACAACAACAAAAAAGGCACAAAGGCAGGTCAGTCACCGGAGGCGACCGGGACACTCCAACAGTCTCACACACAGCGCGATCAATTTGTTTTCTTTTATGCACAACGTCATACAGTCCTAACCCAGCCTGGTTCCTGCATAATAATGAGCTATCAACCGTGAACGAATTAAATTCAATTCTCGCTAAACTTCCCAAATATTAAACCGACCCATGAGTGTTAACATTAACTACCTATATCTCGTTCGCAGGTACTGAAATGAAAGAACATATTTTTTTTTTACGGAGAAACTAATTCTGAAAAGCTTACACCATCGAAAATTTTCCGACTGTCGCGAGTAGACGATTTTTTCGTACCTTTGGAAATCACACCACAATTAATTACATATGAATGTTCCTTGAAATTGTACCCAGTTTCATTTCCTAAGTACTATCAGCGAATTTTTGACATTACTTTGACTTACTCACTTAAGAAATAACGGGACAACTTTTAGTTCGACAACTTCTAGTTATGTCAAAAGCACAGAGTGCCATCTTGCATTCATGCTCGTAGCCCGGGTTCTCTGATTGGTTAATATCGTGACTTTTACTGCACGAACAAGGGTCTTCGCACTATCAATGTTGTACGTTCAGCTTCATGCGAAATAAATACAACTACAAGTTTTCGTGCGGTTTTCTTGGTTTCCATACATTCACCATTTTTATAATTTGTTTACTTTTTGGCACGTATTAGTTCAATTCAGCTCTGGAGGTAGTCAATTTCTACCCAGGTTCGGCCAAGAAACGTAATAATTATAGTGTAAATTTCGTGTAAAATTGTCATCTCAGTCTAATGGGCATAAGAAAATCGATATCTGTAGCCTGTTATTTATTTTCCGTAATTTTTCCGATCGTCTCATTTATTCTCTCGGGTGAAACTTGCACGGCACTGCGGGTGTAGAGATCTGGGGCACGGGTCACCATCTTCCTGCCCAACCTGTTTATCATTGTTATTTCGAGCTGCGATTCTCATTTTCTTAATTCTCATCGTCAATGTCGTTTTTGCTTTAATTATAATTATCCCATAGCAGACTCAATATGACGATCTAATGTCCGGCTATAAACACACACCAATGTGAAACAATATGTTGCTTTGCCATGTGATGCCCCAATCATTTTCCACACACACACACCATGTGTGCAGAGCTAACAAGGCGAGTACAAGCACATGTATTTTATGACGTTTTATGCAAATACACACCATGGTATCGCCTGGGGATTTCCCATTTAGCCGACGACCTGAGTAAAAATCTCCCATGTTGGGGAGGGTGTTTCGAAAGACCAGACCTCGAACCAACCCCCCCGAAACACCATACCTCGGAAGTGAATTCACGTCCGGGTCTGGTGTTTTCGATGTCTGGTGTTTTCAAACACCGGGGGTGTTTCAAAAGACCAGACCCAAAGTCAAACAACAACAGAACCTCAGACCTCGACTTCCGGGTCTGAGGTCTGTTGTTTCGAGGTCTGATCTTTCGAAACATCCCCCAGGGTCGGGTGTTTCGGAAAACCAGACCTCGAAACACCATGGGAAGCACTACTGCGGGCCACGATAACTTTTCACCGGCCTATGTTTTTATGGATTCTTGATGTCATAACAGTTTACGCAGTAGGGTCAATTAAATGAATCATCTATATATTAATACCGGTGGTGTCTGTCTGATCGCGTCTATTTTTCGGAGGACCAAGGGTCGAACGTTCCTGATACTTGGTGGGTGGGTGCCCGGGACCAACCGAAGACGAGCTTTTATATGGTTTAGTGGATCAAAGGTCATTCAGGTGGTCATTCAAGTCAAGATGAGGTCAATGGGGTAAACATTGGGAATGGACATGAATCTTGGAGGGTGGGGTCGATTTTTGATGGCAAAATTTGAGGTCACGACAAGGTCATTAGGGGTACATTTCAAGGTCAAGGAGGTTAAAACTAGTTTTCGGGACACCGAGGGTTGAACGTGCCCGAAAATTGGTGGGTGCTCACTTACCCTGAAGATACGAAGGTCATTGGTTAGTGGATCAAAGGGTCATTCAAAGTCAAATGAGGTCAAAGGGGGTAACGTTGGTGTATGGACATGAAAACTTGGAGGGGGGGGTCGATTTTGATGCGAATATTTGAAGGTCACGACAAGGTCATACGGGTCATTCCAGCGTCAAGGAGTGAAAGTTGGTTTCTCGGAGACTGCGGGTCGCACGTTCCTGAAAATGGTGGGTGGATGCCCCTTGACCGTCGAAGCCAAGGTTGTATGGTTAGTTGATCAAAGTTCATCAGGGGTATTGAAAGCCAAGGGGGTAACAGTTAGTGTATGGACATGAAACTGAGGCTGGGGTAAATTTCTTTTGATGCGACAATTTGAAGGTTACGACAAGGTCATTAGGGGGCATTAATAGTGTCCAAACGATCGCATCGGGAGTTTCCTTATCGTCCGATAATACGCTTTTCGAATCTGAATCGGCATCGGTGAAAATTTCCTTCATTTACAGATCTGACGAACCGATCAATCATTATGCACAAAGCTCTTTAAGGTTTCATTTTTAGGTAAATCACCTACTTTCCGCCACTTGGTACATATACATTAATGACGATGTAATCAACTGAAATTAACCCACCCCCCATCGCAATTATGCACAACACAAACAATGATTTCGAAGAAATGGGGGAATTACCATATAATATATCGGGCTGCACGACTAAGTCGCAAAAACTATCGCCTACGACTATGATGTTTGCTACTTGGCGACTTTTTAATGAAACTCAGAAAAGCATAAAAAATGATCTATAGATTGATCTAACAACTGCAAGAAATATTAGTCAAGATGGGTTATTCTAACATTACCTACGTTTCACTCCTACTGGAGTTCAAATGTAATGAATGTTTTGCCCAAGATTAATAAATTATAATAGTATCCCTGTTGAAATCGCAAGCCTATACTCCATGACCTGCGATGCCGAACAAGTGTCCCATTTGTATTTTTCATGACATGGTAATTATACAATCATTTTTACGATAAAAACACCACTAGAAAGATGTCTTATTGGCTGTGTCATCAAATGTTAACAAAGGAACTTAAAAAGTGAGAAGACCTAGCGATGGCGCACTTCAATCGCAGATAATTAAAAAATGGTTAGTGATTTCTATTACGTGAGAGTTGGAAGGTAGCAAGAAGATTCAGCGGACTTCCCACGAGTGTCTAGACTACCACAGTCGCGGCAGTTAACCTGTGCGGGGTGGATCCATCTAAACACAGACCAGGAATTTGGCCAATTGCCGTGCACAAACTTAATCTGATCAAGTTACCGGGGGTCAAAGCATTGCGGGCATTAGGTGGTGGCGGCCAAGAAATCCCAAATTTTAGACGTCGCCACCATTATTTACTATAATCACAAATTGAAAAAATCCTAATGTGTTTATGTGTATATAAAAGCAACATTTTTCTTTATTCCAAAACCTTGGAGCATTAAGAACAACCCATGCCAAATCCACATAACAGCGCCTAATTTTGTTATGTATTTTCTTAATATTTATGCTGTAGTTTTAATTTTGATTGCTTTGGATGAGTGAGGTTGCTGTGTTAAGCGGCTTGCCGCCAGTATGGCGGCATTTGACATCCAGATGGTGGTAAAAAGACCAAGATTCCAACTTCTTGCGAGTTCCGGGTTGGTTGGGTTCTCGTTCAACGTTGTTCGGCGCTCGTTGTATCGACCATATGGCCTCAAAATATATAGAGTGTCGGCCAAAGCCATCACAAACCTCGTCTTTGCTGCCAGTATTTGTCATGGAAGGACTAATTTCCTTTGAGTAGGTGAATATAGAATCGTGACATTGACGAAAACTTAGCGCTTGTCAATTGTCATTTATTAAACTTTACAACTGTTTGGCTCTTGCGATAAAAAGAAAAAAGTGCATTATTTTATTGCGTTGATTTGTGTACAATATGAATCTCAGTACCCTGACTTACTGTGCACGTTTTGATGACTATCCGAAACACAATTTAAGCTTGATAAATAATATTCATAAACTGTACTGAGAAATACTCAGTCCTCATGCCTAGCTATCCCCAGCCATTCCGTGTACAAGCAAGTGGTTTGAGGCTGGAACCAATACTTAGATACGCAATGGCTGCTTAGGCATTATTTATGATTGTCATTGTTAAAATTGACTTGGTACTTGGTATAGCCAAAATGGCCTTGAAAGAAGAGAGCAGTTCAACGAGCTTTACGTGGGTCATCACCATGGGATTTGTTTCAAGACTCTCCAGAATATATTAATATATAATATTAAGCATAAGGTTTCAAAAAATGACCTGAACTGTTCAAATACC
>JAMKCH010049594.1:0-21034 GCA_023653785.1 Ophioderma brevispina | reverse complement strand
TGGTCGTAAAATTAACTGTGAATGGGTTAAGCTCGAACTGTCTGTGTGGTAACAAAAACGAGGAATTTTGGAATTGAATAATTATTTATCGGGATTTCAGACAATAATTCAACACTGCTGGAAACGGCCTTCCAATGTGAAATAACTGATAGTCAGGTGGAAGTCTGGGCACAAAGCGTGAAGGATGGAAATGGAGTACGGATTTTTCTATGATAGATTTTATAGTTCATAGACCTCTGCCAATAATTTTTGGAGGGTGTGCAAAATTTGTTACAGTGCCATTTTTTGAAATCCAATATGGCTGCTACCTGTCCAAAAATCACTTAAAATCCCTTAAGTATTTCGAGAGAAACAAATATCTCTCGGTACTCGGTGTGTTTAGCACGAGAATTGTTGTAATGAATTTTATCATTACATGCCACCAAAAAATCCCATTGGCTGCTCAAAAGTCAAATATGCTCTCGGAATCATTAAAAATTATCTAATCTCCTCCATATAATATTTACCGCTACTTGAATACCTACTGAACAACTAAAACGTGTCTGCGGTTTCAAAATCTTTACAATTGATCATACGCGGCAAGGGTACTTTAACAACTATAGAATGCATTTCCAACGGCATCAGGACACGTCAAGGTGTTCTGACATTTTGAAGTTTTAGAGGCTTTGAACCCAGTGTCTAATATGCATGCTTAGCTTACATTATAAGAACATGTATTTGTCACTAGAAATTAACTGGATTTCTCCTTAAGGACTTTTTCAAATTCCCAAGATGGCAGCACTCCAGCCGCCTTAAAATAGTAAAACCTACATTATATTGTTATTATATGTAGTAAATCAAACTAATTATTATTAGAAAAGTGTCAATTAAGATATGGGATAAGTATTTGACCATTTGACATTCTTGATCTGGAATTTTCTGTTCGTTAACATGCAAAAAAAATGTAAGATGGTGGGCCAATGTGGCTGCCTTTTTACCTCTTTAACACCTATAAATTACGATACACTGTATTATTTGTATGTAGTTAAACACCCAAAATGAGTATTAAAGTTTAAATTAAACTATGAGATTTATGTCTTTGAGCATTATAACTCGTATCTGTAATTGGTTTTGAAACATGCTTAATAATTCAAAATGACGGACAATAGTATTAGGGAATATATTAACCAATTTGTAGGTTTTAAAGATCTTAAAAAAGCGTATATTGACCGCCATCTTGATCGGTAAGCTTTGTAACACACTTGAAAGGTCAGACAGATATGAGTTCCTAATGGATATAGCGCAAAATTATGCTCTATTACACATACTTGATGATTTATGGTCAAATTGATCCGATTTCAGGGCATATTGGGTTTTAGGGAGGCCATATTGGATTTGATGGTAATGTTGTGATCAATTCACGTCAATAACCCGCCAACAGATTCCTCTTGCTTAAAAACCGGGACTATTCATACAATTTATGGGCCTGGAATGAATTTGAGCGTGATAGCGGCCATATTGAATTTCTATAGAAAATTGCACTGCACGAAATTTTGCAACCTCCAGAAATTATTAGCTTAGGTCCATCATTGACAAAAAACGATCAATAGAAAAGTCTGTTCTCCATTTCAACCCTGTATGCCCACAATTCCTCCTGACCTGGAATTAGCGCGCTTATAGTGCATGTACGTGTCTACGCTCACCAATTAGTTGGGTTATTGGTTCAGGCAAGTCCAAGTTAGAGGTTATTTTTCTCAAGGTGGCACTACTTTTTTCATCATGGACGGACATAACGTACTATTTCCAGCTCTGCCGTTTAAGTGCATCTCTGGGATCCCAATTCCCAATTAAAATCGTTTTATTTTATGATAAATTCCCATTTTTAGCATTCTCTTTCGCATGATAGTTTCCTAGAAATTAAATACCAAGTACTACTGTGGCCAAAGTGTTATATGGCCTCCCATTTTCTGATTATACTTTTAAAATATATTTTCTTCCTATTTTTATTTTATATGGCCTCCTTTTTCTATTATACTTTTAAAAATATTATTTTCTCCATTTATTTGAGAAGAGATTTCTCCACGGGAAAGTACTATGTTTCTATACTGTCATTTTGGAGTCTTCGCTGTGGGACATCTCTACGTTGAACTGCAACGTTACTTTAGTTGGAGACAAATGAAACACTGAGTAAGATTCGAATTGTTAAGTGTAAATTTTTGAATTGTATAGATATGTTGTTTGGACATACCAATTTCGTGAACAATCAATTAAGAATCAATTAAAACTTTTTAACTTTATTCCAATTCAGATCACTGTCACCAGCTAATTATATTTGTGTTTGAAAGGTATTTCTGACCTAGACGTCCGGATACGTCTTTAACAACACAAGTTACAGTTTTCCTGCTTGCTTATTCGGGTTGTTTTTATTCCAACGGGTTGTGGTGCTTGGTAGCGATGAAGAAGGATGTTATCCATTGTGTTACAGACCCCAAGAATTAGCAATGATTTATTTTACTTTGATAAGTTAAGTCATAAATCGCACATAAAATTGTATTACTCTAAATATAATAATAAAAATAATCCCTGGTTTTGTGCCATAACTGGTTTGTAGTAGCCTTTGAATTCAAGAAACCTCGAGAATTTCTGGAGTTTACTTACGACTAGAGATATCAGACTAGCCTAGCTCAAGGTGAGATGTGTCTGGCCATATGGGTGGCGCACTGTCTTATAATTACACCGTCCCTTGAGTAGCTGCTATAGAATCCGCAATCTTAACAGTAGCATTGGAATGGTAGAGGCATTTCCAGACTTAGGATGTAATGGACTATATTAGCACATGACTAATATAGAGGCGGACGAGATCTTTAGAATTGTTTGAGAGGATATATAAAGCCCTGGTGAGAGCAGATGGGGCAGAGTATTACAACATCGTGCTCCAAGTTATTAGCAGTTGTTGTCCAAGGAGTTGACAGTGACAGTAATCAATCCAGTACAAAGTCTTCCATATAGTGGACATGTTCCCCAAACATAGTAGTCTAAGCTCCAGCAGTTTTGTCCGACTGTGTAGCGTCTTCGGTTTTGTAGTCCGTGCGCCTCTGAGTATCCAAGGATAAACAAGCTACAGCACTTTTGCGACTTTTTATATTTAGTCCACCTCCAAGCTTCGGGAGTCATTAGGATCTGGTTTTTCCAGTAAGGACAAGTCGTCCGTGGACACGTCCCACTAATTGGAAATTGCAGTTTTTTGCGATGGAATATTCGCCAGGATCTTTGCAAGTTTACATCATTTATAGAAATCTTGCTGCAGGCCCGCGTCGCGGCACACACCAGGTTGTAAGTTTAGTAGTTCATTAATTAACAACTTATTAGAGCTTACTCTTTGGTTATTTGCTAACCTAATTGATGTTGATTGAGATTGATTTCGACACACAATTAAAATAAATTACTTGTTTTAAATTAGTAATCCAGTTCGCAGTGTATTGTTCTAGTTATCAGGAGGTTGAATCCGTAGTGTTGAGGTGGTTTTGGCTTGGTCAAGGTGACCGTAACAAATTGGGGGCTCGTCCGGGAAATACACTGTAAAAAATCGGTTTAAATATTGACCAATTTTTATTGTTGTGTTTAACTTTGAATCTGTTGCTCTATTATTGTTATTGTGAAGGAATGCGTTTAACGCAGACGAGTTTGTCAAAGATGTTACGTGGAGGGGAAAGTTTGATGTGCTCAAATAGCCGAATTAATGGAATTGCAAAGTATTATGGGATGGGAAGTAGCATTCCATGAGGAAAAATTGATCAAAAAACAGTTGATAACACGTCTTGTTGAGGAAGATTTACTGGATGGGGGATGTTTGGAAAACATAGTTGAAATTTCAGGATGAGTAGATTAAGGCTTTGAAAATGAAACAATTGGAGATGCAAATGCAATTAGAAATGGCCAATTGACAATGCAAGAGAAGGAACGACAAGACAAAAGGAAACAAGACAAAAGGAAAGGCAAGACAATTGCAATAGAAAGGATAAGTTGGCTTTAGAACAGAAAAAGTTAGCACCGGAAGAAAGGAAAGACAAGAAAATGGCTTTAGAGCGGGAATTAGAGAAGGAAAAAACTTGAATTAGAAAAGCACACTAAACCACAGGAACTAGATGCCAAAGTACAAATGGAACAAAAAGAAAAAAAGATAGTTACAAATGAGGAAAGAATGAAGTTGGCAGAAATTGAAGCCAAAACACAATTAGAACAAGAAAAGTCAGAAAAGGCCATCAGCTCCTCCTCACACTCGGTTGATGCCACCAGGACATCAAATTGGTTTCCACCGACAATTTTTAGGGAAACAGAAGTTGACAAAGGTTTTTTTTGCACTTCGCGAAGATTGTAACCGAAAGTATGAAGTGGCCTAAAGAGATGGACACATTGCTTTGCTGTCTTTATTGGAAAGCTAGAGAGATCTACTCATCCTTATCAATTGATCAGTGCCGTGATTATGAAGTAGTAAAGCAGTTTATTCCGTAGGCTATGAGTTATTGCCTAAGGCGACATAGGCAAAATTGCGGAGTGCGAAAAAACTTTCAGATCAAACTCATGTCGGGTTTGCTAGAGTTCAGGAACAAATGTTGGATGGGGGCTCACTTCCAAGGAGGTGAACCAAGACTAATCAGCTTAGGCAGTTGGTTTTAATTGAGGAATTCAAACAGTGCATTCCTGAATGCTGACATAAAAACTCATTTAGATGAACGCGATATAAGAGTTGAAAAATGCAGCAACATCTCAGATGATTAACTGCCCCTCAACCATGAGTTGAAGTTCCAGCAGTGTAGGGTGGGCTATACGTCAAGTCAGATTCAAAAGAGTTTAATTCAATACCTATAGGCCTTCCAAAGTAGTTCATTCCAAAGTCATGGGCTACAAAAGAAGGGAAACAGTCATCAGGGTCCTCCATCAGGGGAATAAGGGTCCTTCTGGTACAAACCAAAGTTCAAGGGAATGGTTTTTTTAATATCAGATGTAACTTGCACATGTTGCAAGGATTCAGGTCTGTTCATGGCATCTGTTGGAATTTGATGGGGAAGCATATGGCCATGAAGCAGACGTCTGCTCCCACAGGTTGTGCCTGTGGCCCTTAGACCAAAAAAACTTAGTTTCCCCAGGCTATTAAACACAGAAAGATTCTGAGTCTGAGAAGTTAGGGAAGACTTTGAACCATTTGTTTTGGAGGGTTAAGGCCTTGATGGTGACAAAAATGATCCAAACTATAAGACATGCGTGACACATGTTTTGGTGCCCCATTCAGTAATTTTGGAGGGTTCCTTGCCCTTTAGTGAAGAAAGTGCAACAGGTGAGAAACATGTTTTTTGATCTCAAGGTAATGGTATGGATTTTATTAGTGTCCCTTTCACAAGGTGCTTTGAAGTCTGAGTTGGTCTCAGATACAGTCATAGAGTTGGTGTAAGGCCTGAACTCCAGTCAAAGTGTTCAATGTTATTGGGAATGATTGGCAGGCGGGAAAATACATCCCGAACCAATTTTTACCCACAATCCCTCAGCATGATATGAATTATAGGAATAGTGCAGTTTATCCAGCCTGTGAAGTTACTAGGAGTATGGCCAGGAAAGCCATGCTTGAAGCAAATAGTAATAGGAAGGAGGAAGACCCTGTCCCAAATTTAGATTTAAAGGACACGTTCATGGCAAAATTGGATGAACCAGGTCAACTTCCTCTTCAGGGGAGATAGGATCTCCAAAACAAGAGTTCGGCCTCTGAGCACTTGCCATAGGTGGGGATGATTGATGATTCCCTGGAGTCATAACAGTTAGTTCACTTGTTCTTGAACAGGAAGGATGATCCTGCATCAAGAATATTAGTCACGGGGCAGTAACCCGTAGGAGTTGAGGCCGTTCTGGTGTTTTTACAAAACCCAATGGGTGTGCTGATGAGACAAATGGAGGCAACCTGATGCTCTGCAAATGATGAGTGGAAAGTTGTAATTAGGTAGTTGTCCCAAAGGTTTATCGCAGAGAGGTCGTCAGCATTGCCCATGATATTCCCATGGCAGGGGACATTTAGGAGTAAGAAGACACATTGATAGGTTTTGAACCACTTTGTGGCCTACACTTCGAAAGGGTGTTTCTGAATACTGTAAATCTTGTCTTTAATTGTTTCAAGTTGTGGGCAAAAGCCTAATCAGGAAAAATACGCCCGATCTCCTGAACTGAAACGATACCGGCATTCGGGTTTTCCTGAAGCATACCCTTGGGAATATGGGCTAATAGTAAGGCTAAAAAAGCTGTAGTGAAGGCTTTGACCAAATTGTTCACTTGTAGGCTACCTAAGTCAAATCAGTCAGATCAGGGGTCCAATTTTACCTCTGGCCTATTTCAACAATGAGTATGAGTTAGGGATAGTAGAACAGTATTGTCCAGTGCCTATCATGCTGAAGTCCAAAGGAGCTTTAGAGGAGATTCAGCAACTACTGAAGAATATGATTAGGACTTACGTTACGAATTTGAGAAGGGGAATGGGATGGGGGTTCACTTGTTGTGGTTTGTGAAAGGGAGCGGTTCAGGAAAACCCGTAAGTTTCAGCACCTTTGAGTAGTTTTGGCGTTCACAGTTCGCGGTCCCTTGAAAATCCTAAAGGAGAAAGTGGTATGCTTGAATTGATGAAGCTGACACAACACCTTTTGGATTATGTTTCCAAATTCAAGTATAGGCTCAATAGGGCAAAGGAAATTGCCAGGAGAATTTGAAGCATGCCCAGACCAAAATGAAGAACGGGTATGACCAGTGCCAAGAGTAGGATCTTTAGCCAGGAGATCAAGTATTAGTCTTGTTTCCAATACCGGGACACACATGCAGGCCAGATATCATGGTTCCCTAGACAGTAGATTCACAGTAAATGAAGTTGCTACATAGTCAAAAAGCCAGATAGGCGTAAGAGTAGGCATTTGTGCATGTATATATGTTGAAGGAGTATGTTGTAGAAATGACTGATGGCATGGCAAAACCAGTGTTGCTCTGTAAGTAATACTGGGGAAAGTAAACATGATGACATCATGAATTGAAGATGTTCCAAAATTCAATAAAACGGGTTGATGGACAAGCAGCTATGACTTATCCAATCAAATTGCAAAATGCAGAGTGTAAGGATTGATACAAAACTAGGCCACCATCTTTCAGAAAATAAACAGTGTTGAAATCAAGCAGATGATTCATGAGTTTGAGGGTATTTTTCCTGATGTCCCCAGTAGAACCAATGATGATGGCTTGATTGATGTGGTGTGATTGTGCAACCAATAAAACAGCACCCCTTACCGAGTAATCCTATGAAGAAAGAACATCTCAACAAAGAGATAGAGTACTGTTGGCAAAACAATTAATTGAATCAAGCAAAAGTGATGGAGTTCCCCAGTATTTGGTTCCAAAACTGATGGTTCCCTTCGGTTTGCTGACAGACTTCAGAAGGGGAAATCAATGATTCAAAAGACTGATTCATTTCCAATACCTGATTGATGATTGCCATGACAAAATTGGCAATTCAAAGTATGTAAGCAATTGACTTTGGAAGGGTATTGGCAGGTTCACCTTACTGATAGTTGCAAAAGAAATTTCGGCATTTTTCACGCCGGATGGGCTTTTTCAGGATCGGCGGTTATGCCTTTCGTATGAAAAACGCACGGGCAACCTTCCAAAGATGGAAATTTATAGTCGCGGACATAGAAGGCTGTGAAGCCTATGTTGATGATTTGATTGTGTACAGTCAGTCTGGGGAACAACACAATGGGCAGCTCCATCGCTTGTTTGAGAAGTTGTCAGAAAACAAAATGGACAGTCAATTTAGTCAGAGTGAGTTTTGCCATGGCCAGTCACGTATATTTAGGCCATGTAGTAGGGTAAAGGCAAGTCAAGCTGTCAAGGCTAAAGTTGAAGCAATGGAGAAGTTCCCCACACCAAGTACCAGGAAAGAACTTCAGAGATTCTTAGGTATGGCTGGATATACAGGAAAGTTTGTCCAAACTTTTCAGCTATTGCAAGTCCTTTGACAAAAATTTGCTAGCCAAAAAAATTTTTGTTTTTAAAATTTGTTTGGTCACGGAATGTGAAATTAGTGTTTCCAGAAAACAAAAGCCAACGGATTAGTGAACCAGTTCTGGTTTTAGCCAGACTTTCAGAACCAATCAAGTTTGGACTAGATGGCCAGGTGAAATAGTAGGTTGTGGTGGAGTTCTTATGCCAGAAGGAGAAGACGGAATAGACCACCCTATTTCGTTATCTCTAAGAAGTTTAACAAGCACCAAAGAAATACTCCACTATTGAAATCCGTGATAAAGGACGAAGACCAGTAAGTACTTTTTTATCTGATTCGGTAATTTCTCTACGTGCGTATCAAAATTCGAACTTGAGACAAAAAGCTTTCCGGTGAATATCACAGATTTTCAGCGTGATATTGTTCACCATGATCAATACAGTTTGACCCAAACACAAAAAAACTTATGATTCCTTTGTTTATTCTGTACTGGTGTAAACCACAATCAGCTGTTATAGTGTAGATTGGTGTGCCTTGACTTTATGTCTATTTGCGGGAGACGGTATGACAAATTTCCTCAAAAACTTCATTTTTTTCACTATGTGTTGGTGGTTTCTACATTAAAGTAGTATTGGAATCGTAAACCACTTATCTCTGATTTATAAGGTAAAAATGATTCCACATTTTTTTCATCCTCTCGCATGATCGATGCTTATCCCATATTAGTGCGATTATCTAACAGAAATAACATCTCACAAGTAATAGATGATATTCCCTTTAAGTAAATGGCTGCACCTATTGAAAAACAAGGACCTTACACAAGATATTTCGTGAAAAATATGTCATTATTATATATAGGTATAGACACAAAAATCTATTATAATTTTGCCAGCTCGGTTATAAAGGAAATGTAAATTTTAGTTTGCAAATTGGCGGCCATATTGGAAAACAAAATACCCTTACAGAATATATTTAAAAATTGTGCCATATTTGAATACTGGCATTCAAAACATGGGTATAGACACAAACATCAAGTGTTTATTAACCGAAATATGAGTGAGACATTGAAAAATGTGTTGGCAGCGAAGTTTTGAAAAATGGTCACCACGGCCCAGCCACAGGTCAAATTCAGCTGGGGTCCCGTTTTGAAAGAATTGGTTGTGGTCCATATTAATAGTGGACCAATGATATACTTCTATAACCAAAGGTGCACGATGTTGCCCAGACGGGTTTTAACCCTCGGACTACCATTTGAGAGTATTTCCTTCAAATCTGTGCATTTTTAGACTTTTAAATCAAGTCAATGACGGGGCGTTGTAAATTTTTATTACATCTTTGATATTTTATAAATTCGGACGCCCAACAGAGTGCCATAGGTGTTGCTGTGTGTATAAAGTGCTTTTTGACCTTTTCTCTATCGCGGCCATTTTGTTCATTTTCAACTTGTTTTTCAATCGCGCGTTTCACAAGGTTTCCACAGATATTGTAGTCAATAATACTATGAAACAAGTTTGATATGTTTACCTACTTTTGAAAAGTGTAAACTTTAAATTCGTTAGTGAGGAGCGAAGACGAGAACCGCCCAAAATTCTACTTTTTTTTTTAATGATATAACCAACGCAGTTGAAGTTCGTAATTATATCTTCCGACAGCTTGTTTATCCCTATTAACGATCAAAGCAAACATTTAAGCAAAAAAACGTTTAACCGTTCAAGAAAAAATATTTTCTGAATGTAATAAGTGTGTCCCCCAAAAAAACGAAAAAACACTTGGGCCAGGCGCATAAGTTTTGAACAATAGCACGTGACACTACTTATTCTTTGTTGTAAGATAAGATGGGACTGTTGGTAATATCCTGAAAAGTTCATAAAGGTTTGAGTCAAGATTTGTAAAAGATATGATCCCCAGACTCAGTAACCTGCGGGACCCATTTAACCAAATTGAGGCGCTATTAACTACCAAAACGGCACTGTATCGTTTTGCGCTCAGAACCACTATTATGAATCTCTAAATTCAACCACCATTTTCCTTTTTTTAAAGACAGCTATTGCAACAGATATTAACATTATGAATGTTTCCATTGGTAATAACAGCTAAAACATGCATTTTAACACACTTAAAAGATCGAATTAGGAACGTATGATCAGAGGACAACAAACTCTTCGTATTGTAGAACAACAAACTCTTCGTATTGTCCAAATAAGATAGCATTGGATTAGAGCTAATCATTCATAAACATGTTGTGACGGCACACAAAGAGTTATGTTAACCCAAAACTTAATGACAGAATGAATATACTGATATTGTTATTGAATTTTGTGTTGAAACATAGGTTTTACTTTCATAAAGTTGAGAATGTAACATTATTTTCAGTAACAAGCAAGTTGCAGCCCAACGCATTTTATCATTTTATGTAATGTGGAGTGTGTCTATGACTTAGTTATAGTTTTATATCGTCTTGAAACATATTTTATCACCAATAAATTAATGTTTTATCATTATCAGTTAAGTAATAATTATGTAAATGCAGTAATTTGACCCAGTAGAAGTTGTTCTACAAGAAATTTGGGAAAGTAAATGTTGATTGCAATCAATATTGTATTTGCCATTCTGTTCTTCATTGACACTCGTGTGGTTACCAGCTCCTCATTTTTGTAAAATGGGTTCTGCGGGTTACTTGATTGTTGGGGTCATATCTTAAAAACTATTGACTCTGCCTTTATGAACTTTTCAGGGGTATTAGCTAACAGTCCCATCTTACCTCACAACAAAAAATAAGTAATCACGTGCTTTTGTTCAAAACTTATGTCGCCTGCCACCAAGTGTTGCGTTTTTTTGGGACACACGGTATAGGGTTTATTTTGACTCGCACTGTAGATTCTCTATTATGCTTTATTCTCACAGATAAAGTTGATCTTCATCTTCGATCAATACTTGTCTGAAAATTTCCGAATATTAAGAGCACACATCATGATAAACTCTAAACAGTGCCATAACGAAGCGTCTTATACCTGAGGAAAACAGATAAGAAAGGAAGATAGTCACTACACCAGAAAGGACAACCTGCCAAGTAATACAGGTAGCGACCTGAAATATAATTTGAACGGTATAACAAAGTGATAACTTAGGTTCTATCATTTTGCTCTAGGGACGTAAGAGATATAGAGTAACATATAAATAGCATCTTGTAAACCCCCCCCTCTTATTCGTACAGCCGGTGTGGCGTTACATCCTCCTACAATGACTCTTGGAAAGAGGTATTATGTAGATTTACTCGTTTTAAAAAACCTCTACAAGTCTATTCGGATTCCATTAAGATTTTGCTGTTTAAATCCCAATACCGAAACCACCACTAACTCTACATATCCGGTAAATTTAAAAAAAAATCATATCTTTTTAGATACCAGACACTTGAACTCACTCTTATATATGCGTGTGGTCTTAGAAGACATGAATCCCAGTAAGGTGTCGTTGATGTGGGTCATCCTAAATAACCGTCGTAATGTTCAAAAATGTTTATGCTAGAAAATCTTTTACAGCCACAGGTAGTCTCGATTTCCATTCCTAGTATGAATAATACCTACTTTGCGATTAAAATTAGCCACTCAAACAGGACAATTGTAAACGGCAATATTTTGCTCATGTACGCATTAGTTTTTGACTAATTTCTTTGTTACACTGTCTTTGTATATAATAAGTGTAATTGCGCGAACACAAGGGGAATTATGTTTATTTGCCATGCTTTCTTGGTTTCCTCGTGATAGTTCAAGTCTCGGCGTGTACACGGAAGCACAGCAGATGCATGCATACCACCAATTTAATTGTGTCTAACCTCTCCCATAAAATTTATTGCAAACACTCTTAAAATGGCAGGCGAAAGTTGTACATATTGTTTCCCGATCGAAAAGAAAGCTCTATCTATATCACTTTTAGAATCAGATGCAAACGATCCCCTTTCTTACTGTTATGAAAAATGGAACAATTTTTAACAACGGTGTTCCAAAAGGTATTTGTTGTTTCTTTGGATTCAAACCATGCATTGTAACAATTGTCCATCTGTAAATTATATCAGTTACCTTAAAAAGTTCGTAACATAACAGCAATCGTTTTTAAGGGAATACATATTTCAATACAAGAAGAATTTCTGATATAATAGTTTCGACTCCTTATCTAATATGAATCTTCAAAGATGTAATACTACTAACTACATGAAGTCAAAACCGTTGAAGATTATGGTCGCTTTTATTTTGATGTTTTCTGCCGCCAGAAATGTAAATTTTACTCTTGATACAAGAAATGATAGCTGTGTGTAAAATATCTGATTCGGATCACTCTTGTATAGAATCCAATATTGTACTGCTATCATGCTCAAACAAGAACTTAGCTATATACGTGAATTCTTTCAAGATGAGGTCTAAAAAAAATGTGAATAATTAGAAATCCTTATTTAAAGGAAAATCGTTTGACATCCCTGCCTTCTGGAGTATGTCGTGGGACTACTCACTTGAAGAACTTGACCTCGTTACAACAAACAGCTGGTGTTTTTGTCGAGCGGAATGTTTAGTGGACTAACAACTTGACTGAGCTAATATCGGATGTCACCCATTGACAGCAATATCGAGTACAGCGTTTAATGCCTTAACAAATTTGCTTAGCTTGTTCTTCTTCAACCGGCTAAAAGATCTGGACCAAAGGAGTCTTTGATGGTCTAAATAAGTTCACTTTCTTGCCGTCATAGTCTAACAAATTAACATCTCTACAGAGTTGACTATTTAATGGATTTGTCCAGTTGGAGGAACTAGATCTCTCTAACACATTTTGACATCTCTACCAATTGGGTTGTTTTGGGGCTTGCTTGAACTGATCCGGCTTACCTTGAATACAAATAAGCTGCAGTGGCTACCAAACGGTGTATTTCATGCACAGTTCGCTTGGAGGGGCTTTCTCTCAGTTATAATTTTAATGTCTATCATGTCTATGGAGTGTTTTCAGTGGTTGTTGAGTTTGACGTCACTTGACCTGATCAACAACAGCATTTCCTCCTTTGCCGAAGGACTATTTAGGACTTAGAAAATATATTGAGGTCCTTCGCATGTCACACAACCAACTCATGGATCTTTCTGAAAGAGTATTTCTTGGACTCAGCAATTACAGAGAGCTTTTATCTTCATAGTAACATGTTGAATAAACCCTCTCCTTTGGTATATTCAGTAAACTAGAGGAGTTATTGTATCTTGAATTGAGTTCAACCATCTACAGTCTTACCACCCGGTGTGTTTTGTGGAGGAAATCGGTTAAAAACGTTAGATCTCAATAACAACAATTAATCGCTCGCCATTACCGTATTCCAGTGAATGTCCCATTTAAAAAATCTTTACTTGAAAGACAACAAGCTGACCCTTCCGTGAAGGCGGAGTTTTCAATGGCCCTTTGAGTTATGGAGGCTAAAACTTAGAGGAAATAATCTGAGTTTCCTCTCAATTTTTTTTTTTTGTGGGAGGGGGGTGTGGTTTATAGAATTAAAGGGAAGTAAATTTCTTGATATCAGTGAAAATCAGCTCACATCACCTGTACCAAATGGAGCATTTGAGGATTTTATTTGGTTTAAAGGACCTTTGATTCAATAACACAAAATAAAATCCTTTCCAAATAAAGTGTTCCAAGATTGTGTAAAGTTAAATTATCTCTATCTCCATTACAATAACCTGACTTCCCTGCCTATTAAAATCGTTAGTAATCTCATCAATTTACAAGAAATGTCGTTATATATCACTAACAACTTTGCCGATTGGAACCTTTTGATGGATGGCAACTAGATACAGGGGAGAAGCTCCATCTGCATGACAAACAAACTGAATCTCTGCCAAATGGTATTTTCTAATGGACTGTTTAAGATGGGATGCTTTAAGCTCCATAAAAAATCGTTGACCATCTCTACCAGATTGAGTATTCATGAATCGGTGCATAAAATTTCTCCGTCTTGATAACCATAATTTGAACGTCGCTTGATAACAAATTTTTGTGTGGTCGTGCACCACAGATGGTGGCTTCTTTATCTGAATGACAACGATCTTATGTCACTACCATTCGGTATTTTAATTTGTTTTCCAATTAGAGTGGCGTATTTCCTTTCAAGAAAATAATCTGGCATTTCCTGTCAAATATAATATTCAATGAACTCGCCTCATTAGATGGGCCCTCTTACTCAATGTTCACAAGCTGAAAATCCCTCCCAGATGGATTGTTTATAAGTGAGTGGAGTTGAGGGGTACTTGACCTCAGCCACAATCTGCTGATATCACTGCCGACTGATTTTCTCTTACCCATATTCGACTGCAGTAATGAATATCTCTGTCCAACAATTTTGACGACTTTACCCCATATGGTAAACTTCCCAGGTTAGAAGTACTTGACAGGAATAGTAATGGTTCACTAGTTTTGTTGTCGATATTTGCAGGCCATTCCTCTAATAGAGATTCTATTCTAGCTAACCAACATCATAGAAAAAATTGCCACGTGTATCTTTCGAACATGCGATCTTGTTGTCCTTCATCTAAGGAGCAATTTGTTGACTGGTTCACAACCTGGACTTCTAGAGAAATCAATCCAATCTGTTCTTACTAATATTTCAAATAACATGTTTACTTGAATTAGTGTTGGTTCCCTTTCTGGTATGAGTAAGACTTACTTCTCTTATGTTCAACAAAACAGATTGTCTTTACTTCGCAAAGGAACATTTGACCGACTTGCAACCCTAACCTTTATCACCTTTTTCCACACAATTATATTCAGAAACTTGAGGACAATTTGTTTCAGGGAACGTCTGTTGAAATCGTTGACTTAAACAATCCACTACGTCTTCTTACAAGTCGTCTTTTATGGTTCCTAGAAAACTCGATAGGAATAGTCGATGAAGGCGCCACTTGCTGTTTTGCAGAAATGCCACACTGCATTTTCTAGCAATCCTCGACAATTTATTCACATTTAAAAAATGCTAGTGACGTATCACTGAGAGTATCCATGTGGATACTTGGATTATTTGCAGCATTTGCCACTCAGCTTTTTTTTTACATTCGCTGCGCCGATAAGGAATCTAAGACAGTCAGAAAACCTACTATATCACAATTTCTCTGTCCGGATTTTCTCATGGGATAAAACATGATTTTGCTGGCAGGTTCGCTGGAGTGCGATATTATGCAGATTATTCCCATCCTAGTGCCGACCTGGCGAAAGGATCCTGTGCAAGTTTTGCTGGTATCTATCCCCCACTGTTGTCAATGAATTATCTATCTTTTTTATACATTAATTAGTGTGCCAGGTTTCAAGGGATTACATCTCCGTTCATACTCATCGTTTGCGGTCGAAACTGCTAAGGTTTTATTTGTTTGGTTTGGTCTCGTTGGGATTCTACTCAGCGTGTTTCACCAGGTAAGATCTGAAATTTCCTGATATCTTATGAAGTTTCCGAAGTTTGTGTGGGTATTCCAATGGTTCGGAGACCCATAACTTTACAAAATTCCCTCATTGAGATACTTGGTTGATGATATCGAGGAAGAGAAACACGCAGTTTTTCTTTGGAACGCAGATTCTCTCAACTCATTTCTAGCAAAAAGCACAACAAATCCCCTTACTCGTCTGCAAATTCAGACACCATAGGCTCTCAACTAGCCACGTACTGTTTCTCTTGTATTGTTTTATAGGTATAAACCTTATTTGCCTTTGCAATTATTGCTAATCTTATACTACAATAATTTAATGACTCTAAAGAAACAGCAAAAGCATAGCAGGTCGAAATCACGATCAAAGAAGAAATGCTATGGCCATGAAAATGTCCGTCATTGTGCTTACAGATTTCATGTGCTGGGTTTTCCACTCGTAATAGTTTGTATTCTTGCTCAAGCTAATGTCAATTTCCGTGAACCCAGTGGTATACGCCTGGACGGTTGCTTTTATTTTGCCATAAATATCAGCTATCAATCCTTTTCTGTATACTCTAATGTCAGTTATATCTCAGATTATTTTAATAATAGGAAGAAGGCAATCCCACAGCACATCACAGTCAAGCAAATTATCCAGTAACCCAGTAGCATTTTACTGTTATTTGCCATTTGTTTTCATAAAAACTTGCAACATTCTCTACTGACACAGCCATAGTAGACTAACTCTGTGTTCTACAGGCGCTGTCAGAATTTCTCAGGCAAGCCGAACGCACGCAATGTATAGGTGCACGTCTCCTGACCAATTACACATTTGCGCTTGTCATGAACTTATTTATGCTTCATGGTTGGCGCGCATCACGCTGCGCGTACCGTAATCCGGGAGGGGGGTCTCAAGTTTGGTTTTGGTAGGGACGTGCCTTCGAGAGTCTGGAAGTAGGACCCATAGCTATACCATTTTTTGCCCAAAAAGGGACCCATAGCTATACCAGAGATGCAAATTGTGGGCCAAATTTAACCCAAATTTGCCATTTTCCTCAAAGCTTTGACATTTAAGCAAAATTTGGACAATTTTAGCTTCAGATTGAGGAGATTTGACTAATTTTTCAACAATTTTTAGAAAATTTTGGCTTCTGATTGAGAAAATGTGACTAATTTTCCAATAA
The DNA here is from genome assembly GCA_023653785.1 of Ophioderma brevispina. Taxonomy (NCBI): domain Eukaryota; kingdom Metazoa; phylum Echinodermata; class Ophiuroidea; order Amphilepidida; family Ophiodermatidae; genus Ophioderma; species Ophioderma brevispina. The sequence goes on along the minus strand of JAMKCH010049594.1, from coordinate 4,430 downwards.
ATTTGAGAAAATTAAAAAAAACCCGACCCATTGCTAGACTAAAATTGGCATGGAAAAAAGGGGTAATTGATACCAGAAGGTTGAAAGTGAGATCGGGGTCTATGGCACGTGTCCGTATGGTCATTTGTGTTGGGAACCCCTTCCCTGGCCGTAATCTTGCCTGAGAAATTCTGGCAGCGACTGTAGAGGGCAACTATAGTTAAAGTTAAACATCAGGCGGTGGCAGCCAAGCGTCATTCTTACAGCACCCACCAAAATGTATATAATTACAGCAATATGAAAGTGCAAACCAGATAACTCAATTTTGGGGGGTGCTTCCTTGAACAGTTTGATCTTGAATGTGGGTCGGTCATGGGTGTTCCCATGACCCACATAGCGACCATCTGTCATCGTCGTTATTTCATACCAAAAATCAGAATAAGCTCTCCTTCCATTGGATTTGATTCTTCATGAAGGGCTTACTGTTTTGGAATAAGAAAATATTCCTTGACAACATATAAAAAATTCTGAATTTTTCGTCATAGATTTCTCTTTTACGTTTTAAACCAATGGCGACGTCTGAAATTGTGATTTCTGTGGCCGCCCTCCCCTGGTGTTTTCTAAAGTTTCTTCTGATGACAGACAGCTGATAAGACGCAAACATTTACCTTGAAGAGTTAAGATCAGAGCCCTAATCAATGAGAGATTATCCACACCTGGCCCCTATTTCACAAAAGATAAAATTAACCTAAAGTGAATTTAAGAAAAGTGATTCTTCTTAAGTCTGTGACGCTTGTTCAAAAGAATTTGTAAAAGGTATTTAAAGGTAGAAAAACAGACTGAGTTTGAATTTCATAAATCTGAATTCATTAATTTGAAAGAAGATTCCTCAGGTTTACAGCGAGTTAAGTCAAATTTGAATGCACATGCTCCAGGACCATATGGCAAATGTGCTCCTGGAGCAGTATTTGACTTGGAATATTTCTCCACTGCCCCAAGGGCATATTTGTCATATGCTCCAGGACCATATTGTCCTGGAGCACAATTCGGGCCAAAATCTCATAGAAGCTCTTCATTGCGTAAAGCTCATTCTACGGTAGAACCAAGGGGTTGTGAAACGCATTCCAAAAACCAGTCCAGTCGTCCGGGCAGGGCGCTGACATTTTTGAACTTGCACGGAATATTATCAGGTTGGGGGTGCTGTATACAACATGAATGTCAATTCGATACAAACAATCCGCCAAAATATCAGTTGTTGGATGTTGGGTGCTATTGGGTGGTTAAATTTTGTCCTACCCATGGCCACACAACGAATCAATGACACATCAGTCGTCTTGATTTAAATAAACCGCCTCAATGAATACATCTTTTCACATTAAGCGCGACATTGCATCGCATTAGAGGAACAAAAGAGAATCTGAGCACAACGATCCAGGTTTACACTATTATATACACCTGGACACCTCTAACACATCATCAATTAATTTGTATCCACTACCGATTAGTGTATATGCAAAGCGAACCCCCAGTATGTGGAAGAAGCGGAGGCAGCCACCCCGGGGCAGCCATTGCTTTCTAGGTTTTCTTGGTGGTCGGCAAAAAATGCGAGACGGTGAATTTCTAAAAAATACGTAACGTTTTGCCTCTTATCTATATTAGAACCTCTTTGGGTAGAACCATGATTGACAATCACCACAATAAACAAGGTCACTGCTAAATTCACTAAGAATGAATGTTGTCACAAAGTTCAGGCACACCAATCCCAAAAAAAAACCCACGCTTCTTTTGGCTCTTCAAATAAATATTCCCTGCTCGCTTTAACGAACATTTGAACATAAAAACAAAAGAAAGGCACCCTTGCTTGGAAATGACCTTTTCGCATTTCAGCTTGCGAATTAGAGAAGAATTGAAAAGCTCGAATTTTGATTAAGCGTTATACTTTGGAAGTATTTGGTTTTCTTCAGTAATAGCATCCAAACCTAAATGATTGATTTAGAAAAGAGTTATCTGTGGTGTGTCGTGTGTGTGTATGTTAGTAAATATTCGAAATTAAAAAGTATTTTTGTTTTAGAAAGTAACAAGTCGTGTTCCAAAATATTCTTAGGGAAAGCAATCTCAGTTTTAATGAAGATTTGTATCGGCAACCAAAGGTAATGGCGTGTGGTTTATTGGTCTATCGTAACGAAAAAAGAAATCTGTTGTTTGTTAATGAATATATTTCGAATTAAAACAGTAAAATTGTGTTTTAGGCAATAGTTTGTCGGGTTTTAATTAAACTTCGTTGATCCGGATAGATAAAGTAATGCGTTAATTTTTAGGGAATGTTGTACAGAGAAAGTTGTTTTATGAACATGTGATTAATAAGTCATATGTTTTTCAAAGTGGTTCTGAAAAATGTACTGTTGTATTTTGTAATATGCAGCTAAGTATATTGGGGGATCGTTTTCATTACCCTACAACCAAATCTCCCCAAATATCTACATAGTGTGATGCTGGTGTGCAATTTTCTGGGATTTTGTTAGGTTTTGTGGCTTATAAGGGATGGATATATACGTTTGATTTGTATGATTCAGCGATTTTCAAAAATTACTTATATATGTGACTAGGTGCGGATTCATGTTTCTTCGTCAAGATTGACATGTAGCGGTGTTGTGGATTTTGTGAGATTCAGTTGATTACATTTATTAGATATCCTTCTGTACGAGTTCTGTTGAATTCAGTGGTCTTCTTCGGAGAAAGTGTCATTGGTAAGACCTGGCGGTGCAAACCACACACACCACAAACACACACACACAGCACACACAGCACACACACGAGACACACACACACCAACAACACCTCCCACAACAACAACACCCACACACAACACACACACCAACACACACACACACGTAATTCGGATTTCTGTGGGGACCCAAAATATGTGTAAACCTGTGTAAAAGATGGCAAGCCTTGTAGGGGACCTCCTTATGCGTTCTGTACAATAGGTTATGGGGTCAAGATGTCCCCACAAGGCCGACTGCTTATTTAGGTATACGTGGGGTGGGACTTGCTTCTAGGGTTAGGTCTCACAGAGTACGCCAAATAGACATTTAAAGCCAATTTAGCATTGTGGGGACATGGCCTTTGTCCCCAAAGCTAACTCCATCCCCAAAGGATAGTACTGAACGGACCATTGTCCACCACAAGATACACAAGTGTTCCCATCAACAAACCCCCACCCCCCCCCACCCCCACACCCCCCCCCACACAACACCAACATACTGTAAACACCAGCAAATGGGGACCTTGAGTTTATACCGGTAGAACGAGGACATTTTTATTTTTCCTACAACTGGGGACCATTCAGTAGTTAGGCAGTTGGCCGTAGCGGTTCGCTATTAAGAAAGTAATAAGTCAGAGGACAGGCAACCATGCACACGATGCACTCCAACTTGCACACAAACCTGAATGCTTTATACCGTCAAATCGAGGACATCAAAGAGGAAGAATAATTGAATAGTGCATTAATCAGTACCAGACGAAAAGAAAACCACAAGAATTCTACGCGGACGTCCCGTTGCCGTGGGTCCCGGCCGGTGTGAGAGGTGCTTCATCATAGTGTGTCCGCGGGTTTGAAGGTGCTACAAACACAACAATCAACACACAAACAACAAAAGCCACAAGCAAATATAAATCATTACAAATTGAAAAAAAGAAGGAAAGAAAGGAAACGCATCACGCGTATACGGAGTGGGGTTAGGGTTAATAGCAAAACTGACAACGGCGAATGTTGCCAAGTGAACCAGGCTATGGTTAATAAAAACACAGAACAACATCGTAGCCTCTTTTCATGTTTCGCATGTTTATTTACGAGTATATTTAAAGGTTACTGTACTTATAAGTGAAACTCTTTGGTTGTTCCATTGTGAATGTATCTCGGACTACTTTTCCCAGATTCTCTCAGGTAGTATAAAAGTAGGCTTTTCCAAATTGAGAGAATTTTATTAATAACATTGGTATAAGATGTTAATCAGATGATTCAAGTTAATCTGGCCATAATTTTTTTCAAAAAACAATATTACATATAATTAAATTACACACAAGGATTTAAGTATGCTACTTATTAGAGTCCACTAATGTCCAGAGTTAAAGGAAGCGTTGAAGTTCAACGATAATATGTCCAACACGCGAGACTTAAAAATGAGGAGTATGGGAACTACTCAGTCCTGAAGAAACTTTGTCCAGCAGTTCAAGACGACCACGGTTGAATCAGTCCTGACGACCACGTAATATTCCACAGTATATTAGTCCAAGATAAATCACCACGAAATTGTTTTTTTCCTATCTGTCCACTATTTTGGAATCCTATTTTGATTCCCCGCATTTGGCTCAAAGACGACAGTAGATAATAAAGCTTCGCTCACGTGGAGTAAAAATACAAAAATCCTGGCACTATGTACTGTACAGGT
>JAMKCH010049593.1:0-11059 GCA_023653785.1 Ophioderma brevispina | reverse complement strand
TTTTTTAGCAAATAAAGGGCTAATTATTTTAATGTTACTAATGTTTGTTACTTACATGTATGTGTGTGAACTTATATCAGCAAAAAAAAATCGCTTTGGTTTCTTTGATTTTAAAAATATTCTCAGAGACTTCGCCGTTGAGTGCCCAAGGGGGGGGGGGTCCATGGGGACCCCCACTAATTTATAAGTACCGGCGTGGCAGATTTTATTAATTTTGGTATGAAAAAAAAGGCGCATTCAAAAGTCGGGACAACTTAAAAAAAAAATCGGCGCAAAATCCCACGCGTAAAGCGGCAGCGCAGCGCGAAAACAAATTGTGGAGGTCATAGGACCCCCGGGTCACTTAAGTTTAAGGACATTACACATATGCACACTTTTGTTTTGGCAGATTCTATTGATTTCGGAGAAAGAATTCACCGAATTTGTACGAAACAGGGACGTCAAATAGGAAGTCGATAGATTTTTGAAATCTTATTGGAACTTTGGAGGTGTACAGGCTCTATCGAGTGATGCCTATGTATCACAAGCTAGACGATCCTATAACCAGATCCTTTGAATTAAGTGCACCACTTACAACTCTTAGCAGGGTAAGAAGATCAGGTGTTATATCCGCAACAGTTACTATGTAGAGAGGTCGATTTACTTTGCATCAGGATGTGTATCTCATTTGCATTGGTTGGTGGGAGGGGGGATAAACGATTTCCATATCGTGGGTTGTCTGCTAATTAAGAAGAATGACAAAATAAATTATTATTAGTGGTTACGATTTTCCCATGTTCTGGTTGGCTGCTAACCAAATGAAGGCCAGAATACATGGACAAAATGAAGTATAATATGGGGGTAAAGCAAATTTAAAACTCTCCATTACTAGCATAGTCATTTACCCGGGGTTAGCCGCCTGTCACGTGGAGAGGAGAAATGGAAAATTAAAAAATCTAACGGGAGTTCCTCTGGTCGATGCGCCCGGAGCAGGGGCCTACCTCGATCAATTGCTTAACAATTAGATTGATAAAAACAGCGGTCCACATAAAGGATAAATAGGAATGACAAATATTTGTCAAAAAAATGGTCCTGCCTGTATGTGAACACTGCTCATAAAACTGGGGTGCGGCGGGAAAGCGCGCTCACCAGGGGGTCTCAAGAAGAAAAAAAAAAAAAACGGATGATAAAAGCGGGGGGAAACCAAAGAATAACATTGAAATTAAAGCTAGAATGCGAAAGGAAAAAACGGGGTTATAAAGAGGCCCTGGACCCATCGTGTGTTTTGGATCTTCTTCAGGACCCGCATCCCATCAGTGCATGATCCTGGCTACGCGCCTGCTCAAAAATGAGATTCCCCACAAAATATGTTCAAATCATGGTTTGAAAAGAGAATCCCATACCTTTTCTTAAATATTATATGATTACCCGCATCAGCTTTTCAAATTATTTGTATGAAATGAAAGTCGTGAAAATTTTGAGGGGTTTGCAAATGGAATGAAAATTTTAAAAAAGCGAAAATATTGCAAAAAAAAAGGACAACTTCACCTGTCATGGTTTACACTAATTTTGTTTCTTATATAACAATCCATCGACGAAAAATGGATTTTCATTCCTATATTTAATCACTATTGAGCCTTTAGGGGATCAAATGAGGCTAACACATTGTTTTCTCCTTTTCGAGGACGGACGTTGAATTGAATTTAAAAGCCACTTATCTAGACTTGCCAATAATGTAGATCAAATAGGAAGGAACCATAATAGCCGCAGGCCAGGAGCAAAGAAGAGGTAGTTTTTATGTTCATAATTAAGTCTAAATGTTATAATATCTTGAATTGTTAAAACACTCGCACCTGATACATAAAGTTAGAAAATTCGTAAAGAGGAGAAACCATTTTCGGTGAATAGTTCATTGCTCATAAAGTGTGGAATCTTGATTCACTGCATGCAATCGATTCGACGTCAAAAACTTGCAAAAATAACTAGAAGGGACATCTTCCAAAAAAGGTAACCTTTTTGATAAAAATATGAAGTTAAGGTTATTGCAAATTTCTTTAACATTATCACGTAATCATACGTCCAAGGTTACGCATGATATTTTAAACAATTGTTCAAACTCAAAAACACCTCATTTGCCTAACTGAACGTCTCTTTATATTTGGGATAAAATGAGATTGTGAAACACCATTTTGCCTCTTTAGTTTATATAAAGAGCTTTTCATTTTTGTTGAAATGCACTTAAAGTACTGCATGGACTTCAAACTTTCAAAATTATGTTGAAAAAAATACAAATTTATTGGAACAGACAATCCCAAACAGTTTTTATTAATAGGTAGAAAACCACTGTCTCAGTAATGTTCATTTTTCATGTCAAAAAGCCAGTTTATATGTAACCATTCCATTATTACAAAATAAAATGGTTTAGATCTTCCTCAGTTCAAAAGTTATGATGTGCTAATTTACTGTTCACACACGTGACCCGGCAAATACCCTTGTAGTATTTGAAGGACACAATTCTATGCTATATGAAGAAAGTAGCAGTGTTAACTTTTATTATCAGTTAAAATATGAAATGATCAGTTCTCAAACAGAAAACACACAATTAATTTTATAAAGACTGGTTTAACTTGATTTCATGCGTTCGTTCGAAAGTTTGGGGTGAAGTGCCAAAGTTAGCAGACTTGCACTATTTCAACACAGGACATCTGCATTACTATGACTAGATTTGCTCTTTGCAAGTGATTAATGATGAAATTGTAATGACAAAGTGTGTGAAATAGTTGAGAATATGGAAATACACAAGATTTTATTAAAAAAACTTCTTTTGGAGCACCATTACAATGGTCATTCAATTTTGTGTTATAAGTTGTCAATGGAGGGATGTCCACACGTAACCACCAATGTCACACGGGTTAATGCAAGAAACATTTCTGTCATAGGATACCGTGTATAATAAATTTCCGGATCCGGAATGTGATAAAAAAGTTGTGATTTTCGATGTGAATAATTCGTTGAGCGTAGTTATTTCACAAAAAATAATTATCATATATGGCAACGCATCTATGACATCAAAAACACGATTTGTTTGAAAATTAGTGCACCTCATTGGGGAAATCTCTGAGCAGAATTGAACTTTTAAAATTAGAAGCCTGTGAGAATTTTATTGTTTGGATAGCTTTGACTCATTATCAAGTGCAGTGCTGTAATAATAATTTATAACAAGTTGTTGACTTAGCACAAAATGGTGAGCAACTTCGAGTATATCTGCTTTAGAATCGTAGAAGTTCGAGTACACAAGAAAACAAAGGAGGTTTCCCTAACTTTTCCCTGTCACAGATTGAGTTCAAGCTAAAAAAAAAAAGTAATGTCTGACGCTGAAGCTCATGGTTTGTCAGCCCCGAGAAATATGGCAAAAAGACAAGTATTGTTTCGGCCATGACGCTCGATCCCCCAAACTTCTACGCCTAGACATTCCCTGCCTATCCATTCAAGCATTTGAAAAGCCACCACGTACAAGCACGCGGTTGGGCACTTTCCCCACACAACGGACCCAGTGGTCCACACAATGGACCCGGTCGTCTACAAAGCGACCCCTGGTCCACAACGAACCCCAATTTCAATATCCATGACTAGACAAAAACCATTCCAACATCCTAAAACAATCAAGCCAAGCGCCACAGCACGTAAACCGTGGCCAACAAGCCATTATGTCCAATTCGCGTACCGCGTAAATTTTAAATCTATTTAGAGTGTAATTAATGATGAGAGGGTAAGAAACATCTGTCTGTGTACAAAAGAAAAGAACAACAAATTAAGCGACCTGGCGAATATTAGACTGGGTGGCGAACACCTGTGAGAATAGTTTGAAACAGTATCGACATCCCCTGGATAGGAATAGTCGATTATTGGACTTCTTGATATTTGCTTTCCCCTTCCTTTTTTTTTTCTCTTCCATGATGTTACGATAATGACAGTTTCTTACTCACCAGGACAGAAACAACGACTCCAATGAAACACGTCGGACGCACTTGCCAAAGCTTTCCAGAGCAATTGCGTTTGAAACAAAAACACGTATGAAACTACTTATACTTATGTATTGTTGTTGGGGTGTCGGAAGTCCTGGACGTACGGTCAGCGGAGCATGACGTGGAAAAATAAACGAAGTGCTGACAGCTGTGCACGTGTGTAGACACTACCCGGGTCCTGAACTGCTAGGGTGTCCCAATTTCCCTTTTTCCATGTAAATGGTACAGTGAATGTTACAATCATTTCAAGCCCAAATCCTGTTATTTATGATGAAAAAGTGGCCCGTGTTCGTTTGCAAGGTAGCCGAATTCAGAAGTCTACATTACATGCCTTGGTTATTGTACGTGAAACACGTACGGGTGTCATAGTTTTTCAACGGCTATTCACATGCCGGTTATACTGTCAAAGACAAATCGCATAACGGCTTGTGGATTAGAGTTCAATTCCCATTTTTTTTTTAATTTTTTATAGGCCTATTTCTTTTAGGCCTATATTGATCCATGACTTTTGGCAACAACCCTTTTGTGGGTTTATGGGTTAGGGGTAGGGTTAAAATGTTTGGTTTGTGTTAGGTTTAACGATATGGTTGGTCAACGACGATTCAGGTCCTGGTTACGGATAGGGGTCATGAACTCTTACTTGAGTAACGCAAATACGCAAATCGGCGATCATGTTCATGACAAAGTGACGGTGTTGAATTTTCCGATATCTTTAGCTTTAGGCAAAAAAAAAAGTTTGTCTCTGGACCCCCCGCGAGCAAAGCTTTTAAAATCAAAATTTACGCGCTGCTGCGCTAATTTTTTTCTCTTCTCTTTCTTCTGAATCGCAACCGGGGCCCGGTCTGATTGATGACATCGTAGACTAATGGCCGGCAACACTAACGTCGGCACACACTAGCTGGCTCTACACACGTGGGCATACACGACAAAGGGCAGCGGGTGATTCGAAAAGTAAAACGAAAACAGTTATTGTTGATCTTGGTTTTTGAATTCCTTAAAACTACAGATTGTAGCGTGCGAATACAAAGAAAGGCAGCTGAGTGCTCAGGAATTGACCTGCACCACCGATGCCCCCCGAAACGGCATTGCGACAGAATTTGGCCACGTCTTTCCTTGATGGAAGCAGCGCAATGATTTTTTTTCAAGAGCAATTGAGCCTTGTGTTATCTTCAATGCAGACCTGTTCTCGCCAGGTGCGGAATGAGTATGGGGAGACCTGGTTGGCACGGCCCGGATTGTGATTCCAAATTTTGGTACAGAGGCAGCAGAGCACGCAAAAAAAAATCGCATAGAACAAGCCTTATTCTAAAAAAAGAAGCGGTTTATTTTTTGTCAAAAGGTCCAGAACAAACTTTTTTTTGGCCTTATTCACAGCCGTCATTATTGAACAACAACATCGCGTTTCTGAAAATCCGTCAAACCAACGTGCGTCCTCGCGAATCTCTGCTCACTTTGGTTTATTACATAATGACGGTATTCTATGTATTTTGTTTTCTCAAGCTACGATATTTAATTTTTAATTCCTAATTTTTGATCTCCACCAATTTTGATCTCTGCGCTCTAACCAAACCTATCACTCTCACCACAGCCCCAAAAACTTTGCACATCTGATAAAACATAAAGCTACATAAACCCTGTACACCACCACCACCACCACCACCACCAACACAATCAACAAACATCACCAACAACAACAAAACAACACCAAACACAAAACCAACAAAACCCACCAAAACCACCACCACCAAGAACAAGAACAACGTAAAACAATACAACAACAATATCAAAGAAACGTGATTAGGAGCATTACGTTACTGCTTCATGTTTTTTTATTACATGATGCTAATGTACTTTTTATGTATTCATCTTTCTTCCTATATATGACAAATCTTTTCCAGTGGTTTCTGAAAACGACGATGAAACGACAGGGTTTTGGCAGTAAGAATGCATTTTCAATTGAATCTAAAAGCTTTTCTGGACCAGATTTTGGTTGCAACCAGAAGGAGAAGAGAATTAAAATAAAACAAAAACAAAAATGAGAAAACGAAGAAGCCGACACCACGACGACACCGACCAATGAAGAAGAAGAAGACACAAACTAACACAACAAAGAAAATAAAACAAACAATCAACCGATCGTGCCACACCGACTGGTTTATGACAATAGTTTTTCTCGACACTGCTAATTTCCTAAATCAGTTTGTTTTTTTTCCTATTAATCTAGTTTGTTGCTCATCCTAACTGCCAGCAAGGCCTCCTCGCTAAATTTTAACGGTCGGTTAGCTTATTTACGCGACCGCAGCACAACATACAGGCTACTTATTTTTCTCTTCGTTATCCTCGCCTTCCCCTTCGTGTGTCTGACATACCTATATGTCCCTACAATGTGGGTGAAAAACAACATAGGATCTCCGTAAGTATGTTTATATGTTTTAAATACAATAATGATGAAATTGTAATCAAACATGCTAAGAAAGTCGCGTTGAAATTGTGTGACTAAAACCGTTTGGATGGTGAGTGTAGTACAGTTTGCTACAACGACATTTTATCAGCATAAATGTTATAACCGTACTTCATGTTAAGATATTTTGTTACAAACAATTATATATGATATCTATGCTTTGTAAGATTGCTAGTCCATTTATATGTATTAAACTACTTGCAAACATGTAAACATTTTTATAGGTATAGCAAATTCTTACTGCAAATGTCTTCAGATATGGTATTCGTTTTTCTTCTAACCGTTGACACATTCCTGAACGAGGGAGTATCGACGACATTCTCATTGCACAGACCAACAAAAGTACTACTTTTAATGTGGATTATAGGTAAGCGATCATTTGCATAACCATATAACGAAATAATAATAACACTTCAGAGACATAAAAATGCTCTCAGACAGACATTACACTCTGCAGGTGATAAATGTAGGCATTTATAAAGTGTATATAATAGAAAAGACAGCTTCTTTCCAAAAACAAAATTGAAAAATATCAACACATCTTAGCCTTCGTTCAATTACAAAACCAAAACAAGACGAGACGAATATACGTAATATCGTTAACGGGTTTATTCATATGTTCTAAAAAGTGACTAATATGTCAACGGTTTTTTATTACACAAAAGTGATCATGAGCAGACGCGAAACGCCAAATCTAGCGAGATTGTTAACAGGAGTTACTTTATCAATGTAGAGTATGAGAAATTCAAATGTGACAAAACAAGTGTAAACACATCAACGGATGCTCTACACAGCTGTTTGACACCATGCAAATTGGCTCCTTTTAAAGCAAGTTTAAGATGGCGACACAAACTGGATTTTAGAAGTAAATCCATTGCGTGAATCTAGATCTTGGGCCAAGATGGCAGTATGGAACATGGGTGTTTACATTTTGTTAAACAAAAAAGGAAAAATAAATAATTATAATATATTATTTTCCAAAGCTTTCACTTCTCAATTCAAGAATTCTGACATTACTGCCAGCAATTTATCTTTTCGACTTTCAGTATGTCTGAAATACATGTACATGCCATTGTGTTCCTTTAAGTGTCTAAACAAGACGACGTCGCAGGATCAGGGGAGTGAGGGAAACCTCGATCGTGTGTGAAATACATTAAAAAGTCATGACCAATTACAGGTGCAGATTGATTAACCACTGTCTTTAACAATGACAATCCAAATTTCAATCAATCAATCAATCAATCAAACTGTATTTGAACCTTCAACATCACAGCAGTGTTTGACAATATCAATAAGCAGGCCAAAGCCAGATTAAAAGGATAATATAAAGTTAGAGAAAATAACCATTCATTATGAAACAAGTAACTATACAGAAACAAAGCAAATTTTAGCAAGCAAAGGCAAATGATAAATGAAAGTTGAACTGAGATTATGAAGATCGAGGTCACTGCTAACCGCAGGGCGTGAGGCACAGAGACCTCTTCTTGGTTATACAATTATAATATATACAAAAAAAGATAACACAAGATTTAATTACATTAAGGGACAAGACAAGACAAGAAAGAACAAACAATCATGTCCAAATAAGAGGAAAAAGGAGGAAGAAGGAACAGGAAGGAAAGAAGGGGAAAAAGGGAAGAAAACGAGGAAGGGCAGAGAGGAGGAATAAGGTAGGAAGGAATAACAGTGGGAGAAAGGATGGGAAGGAAAGAAAGAGGGTAAGGACGAAGGGAAGCGAATACAAGGAATAAGGCACTGAACGAATGAAGGAGAGAAAGTGCGGATAACAACGAAGGAGAGAATGTTATGAAAAGCAACAAGAACAGAAAAATATATTAAAGAGGAAAAAACAAAAAATCAAGAAAGAAAAAGGGTGGCGTTATGAGCATTCGGCAGAATTGTAAGTACTGATGATACCCTTCTTCATCTAGTATTGAGGAAGGAGAGATGGGAAGATTTAGAGTCCTTCGAGGAAAAAGATTCCAGGTAAGGGTCTTGGGATCAGAAGTTGTTGCTGGCAAGGAAAGAATTCGTTGCAGTGATGAAGGATTCATCCCTATATCTATAATTTCTGGGGGGGTGAGTTTGAGACATGATATAAACACTTATGCATTCATACAAACACTCATTTTCTTCAAATAATGAATAGCTAACGCAGGTCCAAATCCATTTGACTCCTGAGTAATCGTAGACATTTGTTGAAAATATTACCTATTTTACAGCTGCTTTTTTGTTGCTGTTGTTGTTTTTGTTTTGTTTTTGTCTCTGTCTGCATATATGCGGTTATTGGTTCTGTTAGACCCTTTGTCGCTCTTCTCAGCAACATGTCCCTGTTTTGATTTTGCTTTATAATTTTACTAGGAGATAACATGGCGAGAAATCAAAGCCTTTTCGTATAGACGTGGTTCAAGTATTTCAGTCAAAGCAAGCACTTGCGAGATAGTGGACTAGCTTCTTTTCATTTCATAGCTGTAGTGTTTTGATATTGCACATTATCACTAAATATGGTAACGTAAATATAACGTTTGTTTAAAATTTCATTTAATATTTTAAGGTCCTTTTCATGTTAAAAAGTATAACTAGGGTACAGGGATGTTTGTCGAGAATTTTTTTACGATGTTTTCGACTACTAAAAAATATGGTTGGTACCCATTTGCGTGTCACTGTCACGCATGAATGTGCTGTTTGGATATGACAGACATCATAGCGGATGAGCTGTTAAACCCTTACTTGAAAATTCCAGACACGCTAAGTAATTAGTAGTAGTGCTCTGTAATGTAATTTCTGAAGGCGGTGACTTATCAAAAAGACATATCATCATATCATAATCAAACTTTATTTCATATAATTTTTAATTTATAATGTTATTTCACAAATGATATTGAGGACATGATCATGATATCAAAGGCCAATAAGAATAAAACATCATGCCCTAAACTTAGAGTTTTCAACACATTACCACATTACAATCCTGCACAAAACATCATAACTCAACATGACTGCCCGAAACCGAACCATTTATACTTCGAAATTAACTTGATTTGTGCAATCGGCTTCTGAAGTGTTTCTTATTATTCAATTGCTTTAGATTGTTTGCACAATAGGAATTCCAAAGCTTGGTCCTTCTTAGTAGCAGGTCGCGATTACAGAAAACTTTCTTCGTTGTAGTAATTTGATTTACATCAACAAATTCAGCTGTATTGTGATGTGTTTTACAAGAAACTATATGATACTCTTGGGCTTGCATTTTTTTTTTGGGACCGGGACTAATTTGTTGCCCGAACCAAATTCTAAGTTCCTGACGTTCATTTGTTAATATTTTATATTTAGGGAGCGATCTGTATGGAGAGTAACAAGACATATACCTATATGTTATCGGTCGCAAAATCAGAATTTCAAATAGAGAGTAGTAATTCACAAACCATGTATATATAATGATCAAAGCAACGGACCCAGAATAGAACCCCTGGATACACATTTGCTAACCCTGTTATCAGAATCATTTTTTACTGAAACAGTTTTTACTTGTACAAACGGCAGCACTCAGGGTATTTTTCTTATTAGACTCGCACTCTATCTTGATTTGAAATTTTGTGGACGTCCTCTGTTCAATTTCACAAACAAAATATCGGAAGTAATGCCACTGGAGTTTCTACCGATTGTATGCATATGACCTTCAAAGCATGCTTTTCTAAATCCGAATACCGTACTCCATATATCCCTACCCTTAAACCTTCAAACCCACCAGACCAAAATCACGGAGCGGACCCTGTCTGGGATTAGTTGGAATTGCTGACAAAAAGAAAAATATATACCTCTGCCTCACTTTTTTGCGTTGATTGTCAAATTTGCCTCTAGGACTTTAGGATGTGGCAATTTGAGAACGCTGTGTCCAAAAGCGTACGCAAGAAATTTAAATAATTTTGGCTTCATGTGTTTTCCTGACACTGTCATGAGGAAAGGATACAAAAATAATGTATTTGCTGTTTGTTTGTTAATTTATAAGAATTCAAAAAACAAATACTGTAAAATATCGTGCAGAGTAATGGCCCTCCAAGTGATACACAACCGGCGGCACATGTCAGACGTGTATTTCACATATGTTCAAGCCGAGAGAAAACGGAGGGCGCTATTGGAAAATTAATGATCATATAGGAATATTTTGTACTCCTGCGACGGTGGAACACCCTCAATTTCTTAAACATGTGCCAGGGGAAGACGCGTGACTATATAACAATCAGACAGAAGAAGGTATCTTTCAAACGAATTCATCAACAGGGGCTGTAATTTTGTTCATCGAGTGCCCACCATACCTATAAGTCGGGTTCGACAGACCAAACTCAACATTGAGACTATATATAGGGTGAGGAGATGACGGTTTACTGGTCACTAGTAAATGAGACCGAATTTTCTTAACTTTATAAATCTCGGGGGTGGTGGCAACCACGTCTCATGGCTACAGCCTTTCTTTGCAATGATCTAACCGTCTGGTATCATTTCTGCGCATAGCTTTCCATATGTTGGGCGTTAGTGATGTGGTTGGTCCCCTCCAGATTTCTCTTGGTACCATGATTACAGAGACACTGGCACTTTT
>JAMKCH010049592.1:0-10601 GCA_023653785.1 Ophioderma brevispina | reverse complement strand
TTTGAGCATTGGAGCGAGATAAACGCCGTTTTTCACTTGATAAACTAAGTTTATCAAATATTTTGAGCATTGAGCAAGATAAACTAAGTTTTTTCTCTTGATAAACTAGTTTTAACAAAATCTTGATCATTGTGCGAAAAAACTATGTTTTTTCAGTGATAAACTCCGTTTTTCTGAGAAAACTAGTTTTATCACTATTTTGGAGGGCATTGAGCGAGATAACTAAGTTTTTGTCATTGATAAACTAAGTTTTATTTATCAGCTGATAACTAAGTTTATCAAATATTTTGAGCACTGAGCGAGATAAACTAAGTTTTTTTTCTCTTGATAAACTATTTTTAGCAGTGATAACTAAGTTTATCAAATTCTTGACAGTGTGTGAGAAAACTATGTTTATCAGTTGATACACTCTGTTTCTGAGATAACTTAGTTTACAAAATCTTTTTGAGCACTGCGCATGCAAAAACATAGTTTTTCAGCGATAAAAATAGTTTTTTTCTGGTGAAACTCGTTTAATCATCACTAAAAACTTAGTTTACAAATATTTTATGCATTGCGGCGTTGCAAAAACCTAGTTTTTTTTTATCACAGATAACTATGTTTTTTCTGATAACTAGTTTTTCACTTGAATCAACTAAGTTTAATCATTTATACACTAAGTTTTTTCAAACACGTAAGCGCCAAGCTCAACAAATTAAAAACTAAGTTTATCATTGAAAAAACTACGTTTGTTCACCTGACAAATCTTAGTTTTTCTCAGAAAAACCTTAGTTATCAACTTAAAACTGTTTTTCTCAGAAAAACTAGTTTATCAGTGATAAACTTCGTTTTTCTATATTTTGAGCAATTACGCTTGCCATATAAAATGTGATGCTTTGTATTGGTTTCTAATATGATATACCCATGACTTTGATATGCATGATTGCGTCATGTCAATTGACGTCACATCATTTTCCCGGTATCATTTGGACTTGCTGATTGGGCGTTAGACTTCCATCGTAGGTTGCTTATCCAAAGAAAAATTGTAATTCACAAGAGAAAAATAGGCTATTGTGTTTTCTGGAAGGTTTATTAGCCTGAAAATAAGCTTCACTAGTCAGAAATTGGAGTGTTTAAAAAATAACTTTCACTAGCCGTCAAAAATAATTGGTCTGCTCGTCCAAGTTGTTAAGGGTTAGGATTTAAGCTTTAGTGGCCTTTTTTGGTCAAGCGACCTATTTGTTTTTTTAACTAGCAAACCCTGTATTTTGACTAATGAATCTTTTTAGACTAGCGGACCTTAGGACTAGTAACTGTTTTTGACTAGCAGACCTGTAGATATAAATTTTATGTTCACATGTATTTCATTGGGACGATTATTTAGCAGAATGCTCCCTTTAATTACTAGTGTGTGCCTGAGACTGGCTGCATTCAGAGGACAAAACAAAAAATATTTGCTTATCCTTCACCACCACTAATTCTGGAATAGGCCTGCTTAAATCATGGACAACTTGCAGGCCAAGATGCAAACAAGTTTTAGAAGGTTTTCATTACTTCATTATTTTGTTTGAAACCAATTTGGTAGTTTCAAGAAAGTGAACAATCTGGAATTTTAAAAATTTGGGTCGGTTGGTGGAGACGAGTGAAAAAAAATGTTTTTGGTCTAAAATGAGTTCTAGTAAAACAGACACATTTCTGACGTATACTTTTGTATGTTCAATTTTTTATAAAAATAACAGGTAAATTACGTTTAAGAACTTTTTCAATGGAACACCAAAATTTAAAAATTTATAATACTGGTTGAACTTCCAGCCATGTTACTGAAAAAAAAAAAAAAAACAGCAACCGGGCATGAGGGGACAGAATACAGTGCATGTCCACATGCACAGATGATGCACTGATTCTGTAAACTGTAAAGACTGTTCAATTCATCTGGGTTTCTAAACGGCTGCTAATAAAGGTGTCCGACTTGTATTTTTGTCATCTTTGAGTCAGTGACGTCACTGCTACACAAACAGAGAATAAAAAGTAAATGCCACAACATAAAATCGTGAGCATTGATTGATTGAAACCACTGACACGCACACACACACACACACACACACACTTATAGTTGCCAATTGGATGTATGCGTAATATAGCTGCATGAAAACATTGACATAAACTGCACTATTGTGCATGGAATGCTGAAATAGACTATAGTGTGTGTCATATAATTGGCTTACTTCTACTGGCCATTATTCAAAAGTGCACTCTGTTACGGTCACCTTGACCAAGGCCAAAACCACCTCTAAACTACGGATTCAAACTCCTGAATAACTAGACAATACACTGTGAACTTGATTACAAATATTTAAACAAAGTATTTATTTTAATTGTGTGTCTAAATCAATCTCAATCAAACATCAATTAGGTATCATCAATAATCAACGATTAATCTATAATAAAGTTGTTAATTAATGAACTACTAAACTTACTACCTGGTGTGTGCCGCGACGCGGGCTGCAGCAAGATTACTATTTTTTTTTTTTTTTTTTTTTATGCACTGATTCTGTAAACTGTAAAGGCGGTTCAAGTCATCTGGGTTTCTACACGGCTGCTAATAAAGGTGTCCGACTTGTATTTTTGTCATCTTTGAGTCAGTGAAGTCACTGCTACACAAACAGAGACATAAAAGTTAAATGCCCAACATTAAATCGTTAGCATTGATTGATTGAAACCACTGAAACGCAACACACACTCACACACCACACACTTATAGTTGCCAATTGGATGTATGCGTAATATAGCTGCATGAAAACATTGGACATAAATGCATATTGTGCATGAATAGTGAATAGACTATAGTGTGTGTCAACTTTAATTGGCTTTACTTCTACTTGGCATTATTCAAAAGTGCACTCTGTTACGGTCACCTTGACCAGGCCAAAACCACCTCTAAAATACGGAGTCAAATCATAATTAACTAGCCAATTACACTGTGTGGAACTTGAACAAATATTAAAACAAAGTATTTTTCTAATTGTGTGTCATCTAAATCAATCTCAATCAAACAACAATCAATGAGGTATCATCAATAATCAACGATTAATCTATAATAGTTGCTTAATTATATGAACTACTAAAACTTAATACCTGGTGTGTGGTGCGCAGACGCGGGCCTGCAGAAAGTTACTATAAAGATGAGAAACTTACAAAGGAGTCCTGGCGGAATTATGCAGCGCAAAACTTCAATTTGCAAAACTTCGACTGTCCTTACTGAAGAAAACCAGCTCCTAACTTGACTCCCGAAGTCCGGAGGTCGACTAAATATAAAGTCCCAAAAGTGATGTAGCTTGTTTTCGCCTTGGATAACTCAGAGGCCACGAAATACGGAAACCGGACAGGCTACACAATCGGACGAAAAACTGTTGGAGCTTGTGACAACTATGACAATGTCCACCATAGGAATACAATGTTTACTGTCACTAAACTTGAACAAAAGGGTGTCACTATGCTTGGAAACTGTGCTAATAACTTGGAGCAGATGTTAAGAAGAGATACTATGCCTCATCTTCTCTCATCAGGGCTGTATATATCCTCTCAAACAATTCTAGAAGGATCTAGTCCTCTCTTTATGAGTCATGTATCAATTTATAGTCCATTCATCATTAGTCTGGAAATGCCTCTACTTCCACATGTACTGCATTTAGATTTAGGATCTTACAGCAGCTACTCACTGACTGCGTAATTATACAGCAGTGCGGCCACCTATGGTCAGACTATTATTACCCCATGGTTGATCTCCTAGACTCCCGAACTTTTAAGAAATCACTAAGGTTCTAGACGCCTCTCCGGTTTTCTGTTTTCTTCTGAGAGTCTTCGTTTCATTCTATTGCTTCACACAACCAGTTATGCACACAAACCAGGTATATTTTATATTATGTGTAAGAAATAGATCAATTTACAAAGATTTTATGTGCTAATTTAGACTTAGTTACCAAGTGAATAAACATGGCTAATTCTAGGGGCCTGTAACAAGCATTAATTGTGTTAGTGACTGCCCATTCTGTAAAAGGGTGGCCAATGTAAACTAGTGCGTTGTGTAAAGCGCAATTTTTTAGGGTGTGACACCACCAATATAGGCACAAATGCTAACATTTAAGCGGGCAAGTCAAAGCGCTCGCTTTTGTTAAAGACGTAAACGACTATTTTAATTTAAATTAGAAAAGGTCAAGTTTTTATTATTGTATTTTCTTGGGTACTGGAATAGAAAGAAAGAAAGGTGCGAAAGCCTATATTTAAGAAATAAAGGGTAAGATGTTCATGTTTATGCAAGGAAGTGCCCGAGGTAAGTAAAAAACATGAATAATAAGGCTAAATGAGCGAGCCGAAGCCGAGACCCATTAATTCAATTTGTTTTACTGCCGACACCTTAGTCGGCATAAAACGAACAGCGCCAATCACCCCTTTAATTTCTATTGTTTACCCACATTAATAAAATAATAATCCAAATACTGGCAAAAATTCGATTAAAATTCACCACAGTTGTCTTTACAGCGCGCATCCGCTTAACCGCGTAAGTCACATGTGCGCCTATAGGTGGTTGGTGACACTCGCCGAAAGAATGAATCGCTTTGCATCATGCATTATAGCGTAATTGCCACCATTATTGCAGAACAATGGGCAGAAACTAACCATCACAGAAGCCTATCTCCGCTCACGCCCTTCATTTTTTTTTTAATAAATGACTATCCAAATGTAAACTAGTGTTTCTAAGCATATTAAACAAGATCAATAGCCCGAATTTTAAATTGAGGCCTAGGCCTCACGATCTCTTAGAGGCAGACCCTGCGCATTTTTTAAAGAATCACCGCTTAAACTATGTCTTGTAGAGTACACTGCATCACCGGTTCAGGGAGAAGTTACTCCCCTGGCTCAATATGTTGGGAAGAAATAAAAAAATAAACATTCTGCAAATTATACATCCTGGATTTTGAGGATAGCAAAGTTGTACTAAATTTGGGTCAACACTGTAAATGGTGTCAAACCGAACAGTGTGCTAATATTAGCAGATGTTAAAGCAGGTCATCAGTACGGAACTTGTGAAAATTTTAATTTCCCTGGTTTAACACGTGCAATTTCTACGCCTAGAACAATCTTCTAAATTTTGGCCATGATCTCATTCCTGTGTAAGACCTTGCTTTGGTAGCCTTCAATATCTTTCTTTTTTTAAATCAATCTTTTTTATTACAAAAGACTTTGATTTAATTATTTGAATCAGGACTGTTTTTTCCTGTGATAATATTTTGAAAGCAAATGACACTTATTCCTTTCTTCTTCAATCTATGTATGCATACGACTTTCACTGTCATTATACCTTCAAAATCAAAAATACAAATTTGCATGTGATTAAACAGTTCAGAATCTTAGATTTTAGATCATGTTAAAAAACTACCAATCAGGCATTTGCCTTTTAAAGATATTGTTGTAACTATTTGCTTTTGCACACAGTGAATCTGAAAAAGCAAAACAAGAACCTAATCTACAACAACCCAACTCCCTGAGAAGCAAATGTGGCATTGGTGCAGCAGCCCCACTTGACAGGCAAGCCTAACAAGGTAAGTTGGTGGGGGGGTCTCAAAAATATTAACTCTTAACCCATTTGACTGGAACTTAGCTGCGGTCACGTTACTTATATGCTAAATAGTTCCAACTGGCATTGGTAAAAATAATGAGTGCCAATAACTTACTGTGCATTTTTACCGTTACTCTTGGGAAACCGACTGCCGATTCTTACCCAGCTGGGGCAAGGTGATCACCAAAATTGGACTGCCCGATTAAGTGCTGATGGGCATTTTCCTCATGAAGGCTTAAACATAATCCAAAGGGCCATTCTCAAAAAAGTAGGCCAAAACCTTTTTGACAAAAAAATTAAGTTGATCTATTGCATTATTTCTTTACATTGTCATGTTAACAATTCTTCCAAGTTCCTATATGATATTTTAAAACAAATTTCCCAACTCAAACACCTCATTACACATGTCATAATTAAAACATTTTGGAGCAAAAAGTGAGATTTTTGCAACCAATTTGCTTCTTAATTTTACCGTGGCTTAAGGGGGGGACACGGCGTTCAGTTTGTTTGCTTTTGATGAGGACCAAATTGTAGTTCTCTAAATTTCTGAATTCTCACAACTTTCAGGAGTGGATTTTTAATTTATTTGGTGAAAATCTGACTTTCGTTCAAATGTTTTGGTTGATTTCGTTAGTGTACAGCATCCACAGAGAGAGAAAGACGTTCATATGTAACGTATTGTTTTTCAAGCAGCTCCATTTACTTTGTGTTGCAGTGTTTTCAGCATAATATTTAAAGAGAATTACAAAAAAAAATTGATTTTGGGGTTTTAAAGTAAGCATTTACAGATTTGTTTTTGTGTCGCCTGCCTTAAAGCAGGAAGACCCATAGGGACCACTTGTTTGTCTGTTGTGATGTCTGTTGTTGTTGATGTTGTGTGAAAAAGGGTTTAAGGGCTAACATTTGCATGATATTCCACAGATTTGATGGATTAACCACACTTGCGTCATAGGTGCAGCATGGGATCCCTCATTTGTTTGATGAGGTCAAAGGTCACATACCAAGGTCAAAGTCCTTTTGAGGTCAAGTTGTAAGATAGGCTGAAAATGATAAATTTGAACTATTTGAAAAGTTTTGTGAAGTTCAATGAGGACCAAACTGGAATCAAAGGTGCAACATGGGATCCCTCATGTGTTGATGCAGTCAAACGGTCACATACCAAGGTCAAATGTCATGTGAGGTCAAGTTTGAATATAGCTGAAAAATTAAAAACTGACCTCATTTGAAAAGTTGAAGTTCAATTGGGCCCAACTGGTTTATGGAGTTTATATGCCAACCCTCATTTGTTTATGAGGTCCAAGGTCCATATCAAGGTTCCCAGGTCATCTAGGCCATCAATTCCTAACCAACGATGGCGGCGACCAAAGCGGGGTCCGAGGACCGTGTATTTTTGATTAAAAAATAGTATTATTAATAGAATTGATAATTTGAATTAAAAAAAACAAAATTGCAATAATTAATTTAATAATTGATTAATTAACAATTAAACGCTTTTGGACCTTTTTGGCCTGTAGCTTTTTTGTCCATTTTTTGAAGGATGCAAATTTGCCCACCCAACCCCCCACTTATCTCAAAAACGGAATATAATTTGTTGTAAACGCTCTCATAGGATTACAGATCCTGGCCATAGTAATTGTTTAAGAAACAACTATGTTTCAAATAACTTTCTATTTTTAAATGGGGGGGGGGGGGCAAAATTGTCATTTTGAATTTCTTATTTTCTTTGTGCCGTGACATTTGACCCCTCCTAATTAGCATACCGATGTCCATATGATACCAGACAAATATATTTGAAAAAGACACTCATCATACCGAACATTTTAGTATATCACTTGTCTTAATATTCAAAGAATTAGTGCTGTTGTTGCAATAATCATAACTTGTATGAAAATGACGCCATGTCCCACCTTACACGAAACTTTTATTTTTTTCAATTTTTGAAATGATGGTGAAAAGTTAACAATTTATAAGGAAAGAGGTCACTTTTAACAACTCTTCTTTTTGGTCAAGAAGCGTGTGTGAAACATCAAAGTTTTTTATTAACCAGAAACTACGTCGCAATATGTCTTTATGATTATGTCAAAACCAGTTTTGGCTAAGTTTGCACTTATTTTAGCACAGGAAATCTGCAGATTTAGAGTAGCATGCTCCAAAGTGTTTTATTTTAGATTTTATTAAACGTCATTTTTTTCCAGTCTACATTAAAGGGACACAGGCAACATTTTTAGCAAAACTCAAATTCCTTAACATACTGAATTGAAATTGGGACTTTAATGCATTGACTGCTTAAAACAGTTTTCCACCACGAAATCTATCTAACGGCTGCAGCCGAGCTGCTGTTCACCATTTAGCGACACAGCGCCAATGTCCCCTGTTTGTCATTAGTTGGGGATGTCAGATGGATCCTGCTAGCTGTCTCGAGCAATCAGAGCAGGTGGTTCTGTATAAGAAGCCACCTGAGCTAGGGTCCAAGTCTCAAGTCAAGGTCTTTTGTTTTAATAATTAAAATTTACTACAACTACAACACCAATTTAGCTCAAAAGACCACTGACCTGAACACAAAGAACCAATCTTAGGGTCAAAGGTCACTACATAGGTCCAGAGGTCACATAAGGGGTGAAATGGGGAAATTTGGATTATTAATTATGTAATATACTCTTGGATAGGCCAACCCTGGCATTAGGAATTTGGAATTTTTATTGTTATATCTTTGAATAGGCAACCCTTGGATTAGATGACACAGAAGCCATGACCGATGAAATAATGTTTGTACTATACAACAACTCTTAAATACTAATATAAGGCCAAAAAAAAAATTGTTGGTTGCCCTCCGCGACCGACCCAAAATCCCGAAAATCTCGGGTTGGTAATTTTTTTTTTTTTTTTTTAAGTCTTGATTTTTGTCTAATTTAAATACCTGTTTTCCGGTTGATAAATGTGTCAAACACCAACCAAACGAAAATCACAAAGAGTAGCTCGGATTTAAAACTCCTTGCACGCACAGACACTCACATTCTTGGAAAATGAACAAGGGGAATTAGTATGAAATGTGTGGCAATATCAAATGTGCGAGAAACACTAAGGAAAATCAAATTGGCCCCTTAGTACGACTGGCCCGTATTTACCGCACCTAATACTCAATGATACTGGGGAGGGCAACACATGAACATTTTTTTGGCATAATTCTTGTTCTTTGTTTATTTTCAGGATAGAAGAGGTAAACAAGGTATTGACAGTTGCGTGCTGTAGCTGTAAAGCGTCTGAGGTGTGGGTGGGGAATAGCGGAGTGGAAAGCAAGGTAGCTAGAGGGGTTGAGTCTACGGACAAGGCAAAGAAGATGCATGGCGATGTTAAGTTCAAAAAGGTAAATTTCATCAAGTTCATCCATCTTTTGACATATCATCCATCCCGGATAGATATGCCAAAATTCAGCTTGCCAGATACAAAGCGGCTCACAAACGCAATTGATCAATCCACTTCCATGTTGAGACCTAGATCCTAAATAGAGAGTCATTAGAAAAAAAAAAGCCACAGGCCCAAAGGTTATACAGGTTTTGTTTAAAGGGGCTTGTTCCCGATGTATGTCTATTGCGTCCTCTAATTGATATGAGAAGGGGGTCCCAAGCAGAGGCAGATTTAAGGAAAAAAAGGGCCCTGTTCAGCAGCTTAAGATAGGGCCCTTGTCGCCTAAGTGACACAATGTTGCACTTGAGTGGCACTAGTGTGGGGTCTGAGGGGATAGCTCCCTTGGGAAGTGAAGAAATTTGAAAATCTGGTCTTAAAATGGCAATTTGATTGCATATTTTGATCCTAATGTGTAAGGTATTACAAACACTTGAAGGGCCATGTGAATTGAAACAAAAAATTGGATCTAAAAAAAATAATAGCATGAAAAAATATACACAACCCCAGAGGAGCAGAGGAAGATCATATAAACTCTACTTTCACGAACTAAATTAGGGTGAATTTTTAATGAATTATGGTTTCTAATTGATAACAGGGGGACCTGATGCAAAAGAATTTGACTTTGTGGAAAAAACTTATCAATCCATGGGCCTCTCGCATTTTGGTAGAAAATTTGGTGTCGGCCCAGTGTCCAACATGGGCCAGATGGTGTGAATGAAAGGAACCACTGGCCCATATAAATGTGGGGAAAAAACAAAAACAATGTGGCTGTGATTTTACCCCTTTTCCTTATGTTTTTTTTTGAGGGCCCTGAGAGCTGCTGGTACTGCTGACTCTTAAATTTACCACTGCCTTGCGAGAATATTTCGGTGGGGGTGGGAGCCGTTAAAGTGTGACACTCTGACTCTTAAGTCGCAACTGGTTGGCAAAGATGATCGGACACGACCTTTAAATTCTATTTAAACATTTTTTTCCCTGGGGATCAGAAAATAAACCATGATGAAAGCCAAATGATGCAAAACACTCAATGAAGTAAAACAAAGTACACTGTACAGAAATATTTTTAAATAAAAGCAAAATTCATACTTAATTATTAAAAAAAAAAAAAAAAAAAAAACCCACAAAATTAATTTTTTTTTTTTTCCAAAATTGTTTTTTTACATTATTCACCAGAGCACCCAGTTTTTCTTTTAAAATACTTTTTTCCCATTCCAAATCGGACATTCGGTTCGAAGTTATCGTCAATTCTAGTTCACCATTTGATGTAATGGCCAGAGATTAGAGAGCATGACAAATTTGGCCCAAAGGATCTTTAGACCAGAGCTGTGATTTGGTCTAACGTCAATACACTAGAGAGTTTGAAATTTTTCAGTTTGGGTCAGAGGTCAAAATTCATTGTGTTGTCAATCATTTTTTGTTATAACCTACCCCCCTCTATATGGGGATGTTCTACAAGTTAGACCAATGCGTAGATCTTGTCAAAAAGCTTAATTTGACCCTCACATCAACTTTCTGTGAAAGTATGCGGAGTACATTTTTTCATTTGCGCTAAGTAAATATGGAATTAGCTAATAATAGGCAGAAATTTGAAATTGCAGGT